>PVJL010004493.1:108889-128510 GCA_004026885.1 Lyroderma lyra | reverse complement strand
AGTCTTGTTGTTCTGTGAGACAGTGAAGGGATTTCCTCAGTGTTTAAACATATTAATATAACCAGTTATATAAATCTAAATATAAAACCAATCTTGAACAGGTTCTGAGATGGCATTCACCATCTTGGCGAAAAGTTGAACATGACTAATCATGCCCACTTGTATCTTTAGAAGGGGAAAACAGTGATAGCACTTGAACTAAAATTACCCAAGTTCAAAAAGCTGACCATATTCACTTAACCATAAGACAATCTTATTTAAATCAGGACTGCCCAAAAGAAATGTTCTATCAGCCATTCATGATCTGAATTCTGGTATATAAGACCAATTTAAATATGGTACACATAAAAAATGTCATGAGACATTTCTTTTTTGTAATAAATAAGGCAGTGGCCAACTATTACTCCTTCGTTGCCTTTTTGAGATACGCTATCAAGTCTGCCCTTTCTGCACTCTTCTTGATGCCAGCGAAGATCATTTTTGTTCCAGGGATGTACTTCTTGGGATTCTCCAAATACTCCATCAGTGTGTCCTCTCCCCAGGTGATGCCTTTGTTCTTGTTGGCATCCGTGTAAGAAAATCCAGGGGCCTGACCTGTCTTTTGCCCAAACAGACCATGGAGATTTGGCCCAGTCTTGTGCTTGCCTCCCTTTTCCACCGTATGGCACTGGGCACACTTCTGAACAAAAATCTTCTTGCCTTTCTCAACATCACCCATTTTTAAATCGCTCTCTCGTCCCGCGCGACACAAAGACTAATGGTCGCAAGCCGGACGTCCTGCTCTCTCTGGTATAAATTTATATGTATTTATCTTATTTAAAATGATTTAATATTATTAATGCATTTCTATATTAAACTTCAAGCTTCTGTGTTGCACCTGGCCCTGTGTCTGGTTCATAGAAGCTACTTAATTTTATATATAAATAAATAAATTCTTTTTCTGAATACCTTATTTCATGATATTTATATTTGTTTATATTTACTTCTGGACAATCTTGGTTGGCCTTTTATTGGTGAACTAAATGCTTTATTTTCCAATTTTTAAATGGTATAGTAAACATTCTGCTCATGTGAGTGTGTAAAATAAAAAAATAATAGCTTGAATGTGAATTTTGTTCTTGCTCACTGTAAAAAGAAAACAATTATAATCATCTAACACTATCTAAAAACTGAAAATTCAAGATATTCAAATTTTTAAAAAAGTTTTTTTATAGTAGCATCTCAGAAATGGAAATTAAAAATAATTTACAGTCACAACACATTATAAATTACCCAAGAATAAATTAAACAAGAAAGGTAGAACACTTACCTGAGGAAAACAATACAATTTTACCAAAAGACGTAAAATAGGACCTGAACACAGAGACTTACCATGTTTATGGGTGGGAAGATTTAATATAAAAAGGTGCCAGTGTTTCCCAAAATAATATATGAATTTTATGCAATTCCAAAGAAAATCCCAGTGGAGAATTTGGAAGGGGGATCTTGAAAATTTTCTATTTTTATTTGAGGGGAAAAAAATGTGATGATTACCAAGAAATGGTTGAAAAAGAATAACAGTGAGGGAGGACCTAACTAAGATATGTTATAAAGCAACACCCATTCATAGTTTTGGTGGTGGGATAAACAAATAGATCAGAGGAATAAAAAAGAACCCAGAAGTAGACTCATACACGTGGCAGGTAAATGTATCATAAATGGGCATTGAAAATCAGTGAGGAAAAGATGGCCCCTTGAATAAATTGCATTGGGACAACTGGATTTCCATTAAAAAATATAATGTTATGACCATAGTGCATAGAAAACACAAAAATGTTTTCAGATGAATTAAAGATCTAAATATAAAAAGAAAACTAGAAATGATTAGAAAAATAAAGGTGATTTATATATTAGGATAGGGTCCAAAAGTCAGAATGTCTAAAGAAAGTTACTGACAGATTCAACATTTTATCTTACATATGTTTTTCTTAGTTGAACTTCATGTACAGGGGATTGAGTTAATCATATGCCTCAGTTTATGGCACATTAATATTATTAGCTTCTGTTTGACTTCAATTTTGTTTTTATATATGTACTCCTGTATTATCACATACCACTTTTTTCTTTTCACTCCCCTACATATGTAAGCAACCTTTCTAAAATTTAAATGCATAGTCTTCTGTTTGCTCTAAAATGGGTAATGTTGTTTAGAAGGCATGTCTCTAATTATGTAAATTGTATCATATTATAGATCTTAATTCATCTCTTTCTTTTTTTTTCCTTACTTACCAGTGTTTTAAAGATCCATATTGCTATGTTTACAATTCGCCTGTTACTTCTTCTGGCTGCCTAGTACTCTGCGTTGTACATTTACCATATTTCACGTATCTTCTTCTATGCCATAGGTACCTAGATTGATCCCAATACCCAAAACTGTAAAAATGCTTCCATGAATATTCTCTTTTTTTGCATTTTTTTATTGTTAGACTTATTGGGGTGACATTTGTTAGCAAGAATGACATAGGTTCCAGGTATACAATTCTACAGTGCATTGTCAACTTGTTGTATAATAAGTTCACCACCTAGTGTGAGTTTTCTTTCCATCACCATATATTTAGCTCCCCCTTCCTCCTCTCCCACCCCCTCTCCCTCCATGAATATTCTTGTGCATGCAACCTTATGGACATGGATGAAATTTCTTTGGGATAAATTCTCAGATGTGGAATAGTTGGGCCATAGGTTGTACGATCTTAAGGCGGCCAAGTGCTCTCTTGTATGACTATCCTAGAATACACTTACATCAGCAGTTCATTAAGGCCAATATCCACTGATTTTTCTAATTTAACAGGTGTAAAAGGATGTCATTATCTTGTTTTCTAATTTATATTTAAAGTGAGTTTCCTGTAGATAGCATATAGGTGGGTCTGATGATCTCTGCCTTTTACTTTGAATTCTTGAACACATTACATTAGGTGAAATTATGAATTTGGTTAGGTTTGCATCTGCCATCTTGTTATAAGCTTTCAATTTAGTCCATCTGTTCTTTGATCCCTTTATTTTCTTTTTCTGCCTTCTTTTGGGTTAACTTAATATTTTTAAGATTCCATTTATCTCCACTATTGCTTTATTAGCTCAATTTTTAAAAAATGGTTGCTTAACAAGGAAAAGAAAACTCATGGATAGTTTAGTGGTTACCTGAGGGCAAGGGGAGAGGAGGTGGGAGAGGAGGGAGGGGGAGTCAAGTACGTGGTGATGGAAAGAGAACTCACACTGGGTGGTGAACACATAGACAATGCACTGTAGAATTGTACACCTGGAACCTATGCAATTTTTGCTAATGCATGTCACTCCAGTTAAGGTTAACAATTTAAGAAATGGTTGCTTAAAGTTTCCCTTATACATGTTTAACTTAAAATGCCTGTTTTGTAAATAACTTTATATTCAATGTATAAGTGTTATTACAATGTACTTCCATTTCCCCACTAGATACCTAGTTGGCAGCTAGTATGGACATTTGTCTGGACATTCTGTTCTTGAGAAGGCTAACTAGGGGTATCTAGGAACTTCAGTGATTTATGAATTCCCCAGAAGGCTTTGGGAGTTTAGTCATGTAATATACACAACAACTGTCTTTGTGTAACATCTTCCTGGGTATAATAGCATCACCCTTCATTTAGTCAGGCTGTACCACTTGCCTCACAAAAATTTTCAACTCTCTGTTTTGGTCAAATGAGCTCCAAATGGAGCAGGTTTGACCATAGGGGTTAGTCTGTCCTTGACACAGTGTTATCAATTGGATATCAACTTGGGATAATGGAATGGCTGTATGGCAACATTTTAACACCTGGCCATCAGGCAGTGGAAAAGGCACTTTTTGTGTAAGATTACACATACTCTAGCTGTAAGGATAACCACAAACATTATGAGAAACATTGAGAGCCTAAGGCCTAGCAAGAAGAGTAGTTTCAGTTAAGTTTAAACAAGCTGTTTTGTGTGCGTGTGTGTCTTAATGGAATATTTTAACTGTTATTTGGTTCTCATGAGTGATAAATTATGGATCAATCACACATTTTGGTTTTGAAATTTCTTGCCAGAATAGAAGAATCCTTGTAAAAATCTGTAAAATCCAGTGTCTTAGAGCCTTTTGGATAAAATTTTTTTTATCAGGCTTGCTTTGAATACTTTGGAAGGCTGAAAAATAAGCCCATGCTAAACGGAATTAACGTGAAGGAAGAGAATTAAGGAAAAGGAGGTGAGATAACCAATAAACCCAAGATCAAATGTGAATCTTATATCCTGAATATGAATCTTGATTTGAAGTTCTTGGCAGGATGCTTTCTATCTTATTTAAAGGCATTTTTCATCCTTTAACATGCCGACCATTCTATGGTTTTGTAAAAGTAAAAATGAACCGTAAATTAGGATGGTGTTTAGTGACCAGTGTTTTATATCTTTGTCTCATGTTAAAAGAAAAATTCAAGTGAGTAAAAATTGAAAATCTTTTTGCTTTATTCAATAATTCATGGGTCAGGCAGTACCCAGTCTAGAACGGAGCTTCTATACAAAATAAAAGACTTATAGGCACAAGGAAGCAGGAACCAGGAAGTTGTACTAGGCAAAAAATATGGGTTGGTACATAGTAAGGTTTTTTCCTTTAGGGGATGGCAGGAGTCTATCAGTCAGATGACCTAACTAGTGCTGATCAGGCCATTCCTGATTGACTGGTTTAAGATTCCATTTCTGGGAGTGAAGCTGTAATTATGTTAAATCTCCATTTGGTGATGTGGGTCTTAGCATAAGTGGCTTCATTCGCTGTCTTGTTGTGAGTCTCCAGGACAGCTGGGACTCACCTGAAATGCTGGCATAACTATTCAAGACGCAAAAGTTTGGTCAAGAGGGAAAGGAAGAGGCCATCCTGAAGTAAGAGACTTCCTGAGGCTCTCTTCTCTGCCGTTTTTATTTAGAAGATTTAATAGGAAATTGGCAAAGTGCCTAAGGCTAGCTGACATAGGAGAAAAGGGGATTATGGGGTTGTGTGCAGACAAGTATGCAGAGTTAGCTAGTAATAGGTGGTCTAAGTTAATGTTCAAGCCATGGGGATTAAGGGTAGGGCAAGTAAAGTTTAATCAAATCATTTCTTAGGTGGTGCTCACATCATGTTTACATACATTCTTTCCAAGTTTGCACTAATCTCAATCAATCTTGCAGTCCCTGCTTTTGCATCAAGGGTTCAATTAGAACACATTCATTCATCGTGGTGTGGGGGGCCTTACAAATTTCGTAGTCAATCCATATAAGGTTGTGGGTCAGGCTCGGGGATCACTTCCTCTTGTTTTACCAGTTACTTAGAAATTTTCTAGTTTTCTAAAGATAATTCAATAATTAACTCAATTTAATATTAAAGTCTTAACTTACGGTCTTTAAAGATTTGGACATTACAATTTATGCTGACACATTAAGTCTGCATGACTGATATCATTGTAAGAATCTCTTATAAAGAATTACCTATTATAATTTAATTTAGTTTGATACATAATTCTAATACTTTATAATCTTTGAATTAGTTTAGTGGACCAGTAAAATCAGTACAGAAAATTTAGAAAACTCAAATTAATTAGCCTTTTTAATAGAAAAATAAACTCCCTATATTAGGCCAAATAATTTTTACTGGTAAAAAGTGCGTTCTTAGCACAGTAGGCAGTGCGTCAGTGTTATAATTTTTACTGGTAAAATCAAGGAAAATATAGCTATTTCTAAACCAAACTTATTAAATCAGTCTAATTTATCCAAGGAATCATCTTGGTTATTATATAAAAATTTCCCTATATAACCATGTGCCAGCTATTAAGATTTTTAAGTTGTTTGGTTTTTGACATGTTTCCAAGTAACAAATTAATTGTTAATTAAACTCATAAACTTATAAAAGACATTTTTTGTCACCACTTTAGCAAAAAATTGTTTTCCTTAGAAATGTTACATTTAAAGCATAAAAAAATCCTAGGGAGTTCCCTGATGGTGTAGTGGCTTAAGGCTTCGTCGCTGGCGCTGTCAGCACTACGGCCTGTGTTCGATTCCCAGCCAGGGAGCTACCCACATACCAAAAAGCAAAAAAAAAAAAAAAAAAATCCTAGAAATCTTTGTGTTCCTTTTCACATTTATTACTATATCAATATTTGATCTATCAATATCATTTATATTTGATAATTCAAATAAGAACTTGGTCCATTAAATTTTAATAAATCATATAATCGGATTTATTAATTCTTCCTAGAGGTAGATAAATATATGTTCGCTCAAAAATTATATTTATAAAATGGGAAATTTTACTATTGTGTAAGATAGAACTGCAACGGTGATAAAGTAGCAGAATCTAACACAAAAACAGAGAGATGTTAGTATCTATTAAGAGTAATGATCAGTTAAAGAAATACATAAAGTGATGTACCAGGAGGACCACAGGGGAGAATGATTACTGAAATCTAAGTGATTATGTGATTTCCTTCTGAACATAGCAACTTAATCTCTTTTTTTGATGTTTTTTTGTTTTGTTTTTGGTTTCTATGTCCCTTATGATAACGACAATCTTTCTTTAGCCTCTTGTGTAGGACATCACCAAAATCAAAGGGTCCAGATTATTGCAGTTTGAAGGATGGACTATTCTGTTGCTGAGATGTCATTTTTGTGCTGTTGCTAAACCACTTTATAGCCTGCAGCTGGACTCTGACAGGTGGACAGAGAGCCTGAGACCTCAACGAAACCTGAGTGAGAAATGGCTTTGTAGCAGCTCCTTACAACCCTCCCTGTGCACTATTGTTTTGGGAGGATTCCTGTTTGGCCAAGATTTATTTTAGATCAGCTGTGGTTCAAGCTTGGCTTGTGTGGTCTCTGTGGCCTATGTGGCCTATGTGCAAGGTCAATATGTAACAGGTGATAGGCTTCTCTCCCTGACTCCACCTTAATTCCAGTCTGCATTTCTATAAATATGCTAGTTAACTGGTGGAATTCTGCCTGAGACTTCAGTAACTTTGGTATTACTGACTGCAAATGAAGATTTGGAGATTTCCCCACTCTTCCTTGGGTTCTGTCTGTTGTCCTGCCCTTCTCCCTTCATCAATATATAGGGCACTCAAGATGGATTTGAGAAAAGTAGAAAGCTTCCATCTCCTTTTGCGGTGCTCTTTCAATAAATAAAGAAAATCTTTCCTTATTCCAAACTCTGACCTATTAAATATAAAATATTTGATGCACCAAACACACAGGGCTTGTGACCACAAACAAAAAGGTACCAGCAAGATGTTCTTTTATATTATACAGAAAAATCTGTCACAGGATATATGTGTGAGACATTCGAAAGGGACCTACTAGCAGGTCAGCCTGAAGCTTCCCGTTCGAAGAGCCTGGAAATGGAAGTAGACATTGATGGTGTCAATAGTCAGGTGCAGTTGCAACCAGTGACACCTGTGCATGAGGGCAGTCCTTTTCACGCACACACCTCTGAAGAATGCTCCTAGGATTTGGGATGACATAGTGCATTTCGAACCACTGCTCCACTGGTTCTGCCTCCTGGACTTCTAATCCCCCAAGGTCATTTTAAGCCAAACCCTGTTGCTGTCTTTCTTGCAGTTGGCTGGTGTGATCAGTGTGCTGTGCTGGCTCTTCAGCTTTCCATAGTTGGCAATGGTGTTTCAATTTCCTTTTTGAGTTTCCTTGCTCACTGGGCAGGTGGAGTTGGTAACAGGAGATAACTGGTCTTATGGTTTCCATGATAATTGCTCATGGCTTCTTTGCTTTTCCCAGGGAGGTACTGGGAGGCATATAATATGAATTTATACAAGACACAGTCGTGTAAGGGAAGAAAAATCTCTTCTACTCATCTTCAGTTCTCTGGCTGGGGCCCTGTAATTTGGACTGACAAAATACAGATCAATAAGAGAACAAACAAGTTTATTAACATGTTTATTGCACATGTAAGATATGGGAGTAGCCAGAATTGAATAACTCAAAAGGTTGTTACTGAACTGAATGAAAGGATCTGCCCACTCGTGAAGTAGCAAAGCCAAACGTTGAACACTGATTTTTTGCAGTGGAGAAATTAGGGCAATTTATTTGCAGGGTGCCAAGCAAGGAGAATAGGAAGCTATAACTTAAAACCCAAACTCCTGGATGTCTTTTAATCAAGAGTTTTTAAAGGCAAAGGTTGAGAGTTAGGGGTTGAGAGTGCAGTTGATTGGTTAGTTCTTATAATTTATCTTCTGGCATTATCTTGTCTGGAGCCTTTGTAACTGTGGTCAGGTGATATAGCTGGGCTGAGTAACCAAGATTCTGCAAATCATCTTATGATTGTGCATGCTATCTTTAAAGCAAAAAGCAGAAACTAAACATTTGTTTTTGTTTAAGCTATCATTGCTTTATGCTAACTAGCTACACTTTTCTGTTATCTCAAAGTGTACTTTTAACCATTTTTCCTGGAACTTGCTTTACAGACAGGCCTCCAGGACATGACTAACATACTTTCTTAATCTTTGGCTATAAGCTACGTGATGAAAACCAAAGGAATTGAAAGATTTAGTTAAAACCTGTACGTACATCTCTAGACTCCATGATCTAAAACCTAAACATGTTTACTGTTAATGGTTCATTCAGGTTTGGTAAGAACTTGGGCTTACATAGCTTCTTAGCAAAGAAACAATAAATTTTTAGGGAAGTAACAAATGGAATAGGACTGTGAGTCTCCAGGGGCAGCAAATTGTGGGAAAGCAAATATATGGGAGACTAATGGCAGATAAAGGCTGGCTAGTGAAGTTTGCTATGTAAATTCCTATGGTGCTATCTCCAGGATAAGTATCTAAAGTTGTCTCCCGCCAATTAACTTGTCCTTTCTGGTACAGGGAGGATGAGGGATACTTTGTATATGTCCACCTTTTAGGCAAATAGTGGGAGGGCAGAGAGCTTTACTTGAATTTGTTCTTCTCCGTTGCCTTCAGCTCAAAATAATTCTTATGTCAAAGTGGCATATTTTGGGGTGGCAAATTCTGTCTCCTTAAGTTATAATGCAGTTGTCCTTATGTAACTAAGGGTCCTCTTTAATACTATGTCCTGCTGTTTCCTCCTTCTATTGTCACTTCTTCCCTTTCCCCACTCTGTAGCATTATCCAGGAAGTTAAGTGCCAGAATTGGCTTTGTGAATTCTTTTTTTAATCTTGTCTTTTGTTTGGTTCTTTGAAATTACCCCAGGCTGTAATCTGTTTCTCTGTTCAGTCTCGATATCATGTTACCTGCCCTTGTCGCGCATAGTATTCACTTTGATTAGAAAGAAGTGAGTTCCAGTTGGAAGAACAAACAAAATGGCTCTTGGCAGCCCTTCAGAACTGTGTGTGTGTAGGAGGGAATGGCCCTGGTGGGATGTGAGGTCACTGAACCTTACACTCTTTTTTTTTTTTTTTTAAATTTATTGACTCTGAGTGTGAAGCATGTTTAAAATCGCTATTGTCTTTGTAGCATTTGTTTCCTGTGAGTACTTTGGGATGTAGTTTTCTACTCTTATTTGTCAATCCAACTACCTCTGCTTTCTATCCTTCAAGATTTTTGGTTCACTGAGGTACCTTTCTTTGTTCTAGAGGTACTATGGATTTGGTCTACAGGCAGTCCTCACTTAAAGACCAGATTTCATTCTCAGGACTATGTCAGTAAGGAAATTGATTAACAATCAAGGAGCTTAAAGACTAGTAGTGTGTTGTGGTGCTAAGGGTATGTATTTTTCATACAACATGAAAACACCACACTTATAAACAAAATATGTAGTCTTGCATGATTGTGAATGCTTTGTGTAATGAATACTAACCTACTGCGGGACAAGACAAAGACTGAGAAAGGGGATTCCAGAGACTCACACAGACTGAGAAAGGAGATCCCTGTGATGGAGAATTGGTCATAAGTTCAAGATGTCATTAAACAGGTAAGTCGTTCAGTGAGGAGTGACTGTATTGGTTCTTTGCTTAGTTATTTCAAGAAATTTGGGGCAGGAAGTAAAGTAGATTACCATCTTATCTCTCAGATTGCTTCTCTCTTTCAATAGCAGCCTGTTATTTATCAGAGCAGTTTCTCTGATTTATATTTAGGAAATAATTAATTCATTTAAATAATTAACTCATTTTCATTGAGACTCATTTGCCTATATGCTTTAAACCAGCAGTGTCCAACCTTTTGGCTTCCCTGGGCCACATTAGAAGAAGAATGGTCTTAGGCCACAGATAAAATACACTAACACTAATGATAGGTGATGAACTAAAAAACAAAAACACAAAACAAATCTCATAATGTTTTAAGAATTTGTGTTGAGCCACATTCAAAGCTGTCCTAGGCTGAAGGTTGAACATGTTTGCTTTAAACTCAAATACTGACAGCCGGAAACCCAGTATCAATTTAAAAATTTGAGAAAAGATAAAATGTTTAAGAAAAAACATAGATGAATGATAAAGGATGAGCAGTTTAATAACTCTAAAAATGAGCCTAAATGGGTTAGTTTTCAGTTATATGCAATAAGCTGAAATTAGGGCATTAGAAATAGCATTTTTTAACATTTTTCAAAGAAGACTCATATTAGCAGGGTTTCTCAACCTCAACACTACTGACATTTTGGCCCAGATAATTCTTTGTTGTGGGGGCTGTCCTATGCATTGTAGAGAGTTTAGCAGCATCCCTGGCCTCTACCTACTAAATGCCACTATCACCTACCCACCATATTCCTCTCTAGTTGTGACAACAAAAAATGACTAGACTGCCAAATGTCCCCTAGTGGAGGATGGGACAAAATTGCCCCCGGTTAAGAACCACACTTAAAAGAAAGAACCACTCACTCCAAATGGCTTTTCTAGTACTAGATGATAAAAATATCTAACACAGAATTGTGTCTTCATTGTGTCTAACTCAATACCTTAAAACAGAATGTATATTGTCACAATCCCATAAATTACTAAAAACATTGATTGATGCTCTTTGAGCTCAGCATGGTTAAAAGTAGAATGTAAAAGCTAGAAAGAAATTAAAATAAGACAGGATCTCTTGCAAACAATTATTATTTTTTTTGTTAAATTTATTGGGGTGACATTGGTTAGTACAAATTATATAGATTTCAGGTATACACTTCTACAGTACATCATCTGTGTGTTGCATTACGTGTTCACCACCCAGAGTCAGTTCTCATTCCATTACCATATATTTGACTTCCCCTCCCTCCTTTCCCACTCCCCTCCCCACTTACCCTCGGGTAACTACTAAACTATTGACTGTGTCCATAAGTTTTTGTTTCTTTGTTGCTTCAGTTTTATATTCCACATATGAGTGAAGTCATATGGTGTTTCCTTTTTTCTGTCTGGTTTATGTTGGTTAGCACAATGATCTCAAGGTCCATCCATTTTGTTGCAAATGGCAGTAATTCATCTTTTCTTATAGCTGAGTAATATGCCATTGTGTATATGTACCAAAGCTTCTTTATCCAGTCATCTATCAAAGGGCACTTTGGTTGTGTTCATGACTTGGTCACTGTGAATAGCACTGCAATGAACATTGGGGTACATATATCTTTGCAGACTAAGGTTTTCAAATTTTCAGGGTAGATCCCCAGAAGGGCATTTGCTGGGTCCTATGGTAACTCCATTCCCAATTTGCTGAGGAACCTTCACACTGTCCTCCACAGCAGTTGTACCAATTTGCACTCCCACCAGCAGTGTACCAGAGTTCCTTTTTCTCCACAGCCTCACCAGCACTTGCTATTCCTTGTCTTGTTGATAACAGCCATTCTAACAGGTTTGAGGTGGTATCTCATTGTTGTTTTGATTTGCATGTCCCTAATAGCTAGTGAAGTTGAGCCTTTTTTTTATATCTATTGGCCATTTGTATGTCTTCATGGGTAAAGTTCAGGTCCTCTGCCCATGTTGTTGTTGTTGTTTTTGTTTTGTTGTTGTTGAGTTGTACGAGTTCTTTATATATTTTAGATATTAGCCCCTTATCAGAGGTGTTAATTTGCACTTATTTTCTCCCATTTGGTTGGCTGTCTCTTTGGTTTGTTGATGTTTTCTTTTGTTGTGTGGGAGCTTTGTATTTTGATATAGTCCCATTGATTTACTTTTGTTTTTATGTCTTTTGGTTTTGAGGTCAGGTTCATAAAGTCCTCCCTGAACTTTGTTTTCTTATACCATTTTGAATTAATTTTGGTGTATAATGACAGTTTGCAGTTCAGATTCTTTTTTTTTTTTTTTTTTGCTTTTTGGTATGTGGATAGTTCCCTGACTGGGAATCAAACCCAGGCTGCAGCGCTGACAGAGCCAATGCCGAAGCCTTAAGCCACTACACCATCAGGGAACTCCAGATTCATTTTTTTTTGCATGTGCTTTTCCAATGTTCCCAGCACCATTTACTGAAGAGGCTTTCTTTTCCCAATTGCATATTGTTTGCTCCTTTGCCAAAAATTATCTGTCCATTTATTTGTGGGTGTACTTCTGGGTTTTCAATTCTGTTTCATTGGTCTCTGTGTGTTTTTCTGCTAATATCAAGCTTATTTGATTGTTGACACTTCATAGTATAGATTGAAATCGGGGAGTGTGATGACTCCAGCCTTATTCTTTTTATGTTGGATTATTTTGTCTATTTGGGGTCTTTTGTGGTTCCATACAAATCTGATGATTTTTAAAACTATTTCTTGAAAGAATGTCTGTGGGAGTTTGATAGGAATTATATCTGTTTATTACTTTGGGTAACATGGCCATTTTAACTATGTTGATTCTTCCAGTCTTTGAACACAGAATATCTTTCCATTTCTTTGTGTCCTCTTCAATTTCTTTTAATAGTGTCTTATAGTTTTCAGTGTATAAATCCTTCACATGTTTTGTTAAGTTTATGCCTAGGTATTTTATTCTTTTTGTTGTGGTCACAAAAGGTATTATTTTTATCATTTCTTTTTCTGAAGTTTTGTTGTTGGTATATAAAAATGCAATTGATTTTTGTACATGGATTTTGTATCCTGCAACTTTACTGTATTTGTTTATTATTTCTAATAGTTTTCTGGTGGATTCTAGAATTTTCTATATAAAGGATCATGTCATCTGCAAAACATGACAGTCCCAATTTGGATATCTTTTATTTCTTTCTTTTGCCTGATTGCTCTAGCTAGAACTTCTAATACTATGTTGAATAGCAGTGGTGACAGGGGACATCCCTGTCTTGTTCCTGATTTAGTAGAATAGGATTCAACTTTTCCCCATTCAGTATGATATTAGCTGAGGATTTTTCCTATATGGCCTTTATTATGTTGAGGTACTTTCCTTCTATACCCATTTTATTCAGTGTTTTGATCATAAAAGGATGTTGTATGTTGTCAAATGCTATTTCTGCATCAATTGATATAATCATATGGTTTTTGTCTTTTAGTTTTTTTATGTAGTGTATCACATTGATTGATTTATGTATGTTGAACCATCCTTGTGGCCCTGGGAATAATCCCACTTGATCATGATGTATAATATTTTTAATGCATTGTTGTATTTGCTAGTATTTTATTTGATTTTTGCATTTGTGTTCATCAGAGATATTGGTCTATAGTTTTCTTTTTTTGTGTGTTATCCTGCCAGGTTTTGGTATTAGGGTAATTGTCGTCCTCATAAAATGAGTTGGAAAGTATTGCCTCTTCAATTTTTGAAGAGTCTGAAGAGGTTAGACATTAATTCTTCTTTGAATGTCTGGTAAAACTCTTTAGTGAGACTGTCTGGTTCTGGGCTTTTGCCTTTTGGGGAGGTTGTGGATGATTGTCTCAGTTCTTTTACTATTGATTGGTCTATTTAGATTATCCAGTTCTTGGTTCAGTCTAGGTAAACTATAGGCTTCTAGGAACTTGTCCATTGCTCCTAGGTTGTTTAATTTGGTGGCATAAAGCCCTTCATAATATTTTTTTATGGTTCTTTGTAATTCTGTGGTATCAGTCATAATTTCTCCCCTTTCATTTCTAATTTAGGTTATTTGTGTCTTTTCTCTTTGTCCTTTGGTAAGCCTACCCAGGGGTTTGCCAATTTTATTGACTTTTGAAAATAACCAGCTTTTTGTTGCATGAATTTTTTTCTTTTCTTCTTTTTTTTTTTCCTCTGTTTCATTTAGCTCTGTTCTAATTTTTATGAGTTTCTTCTGCTGGCTTTGGTTTTTTTGTTCAATTGTTTGTTTGTTTGTTTGTTTTTCCTAGTGCTTTAAAATGGGATTTAGGATGTTTACTTGTGATTTTTCTTGTTTCTTGAGATACGCCTGTAATGATATAAATTTCCCTCTTATTACTGCTTTTGCTGCATCTTAATAATTTTGATACACTCATTTTCATTGTCATTAGTTTCTACGTATTCTAAAATCTCTTCTTTTCTTCTTTGACCTAGTCATTTTTAGTAACATGTTGTTTAATTTCCATGTATATGAGATTTTTTCTGCCTTCTTTTTGCAGTTCTTTTTTTTTCTATATTCAACCAAAATTTATTTTAAAAATAAATGTAAAATAGTGACATTTTCAGACAAACAGCCTGAGAGAACCCATTACCAGCATACTTGCACTAAAAAAAACTGTGAAAGAACGTTCTGGCAGAAAAAAATATAATACAGTCAGGAACGAAAAATTCACAAAAGTAAAGAACTCAAATATAGAAGTAAATACAAAGTTCTTTTTCTTATTTTCAATGACTCTAATGCATAATTGATTTTCTTTTTTTTTTTTTTTAATTCATTTTTATTGTTAGACTTATTGGGGTGACATCTGTTAGCAAGGATTACATAGGTTTCAGGCATACAATTCTACAATGCTTTGTCAAATTGTTGTATAATAAGTTCACCACCCAGTGTGAATTCCCTTTCCATCACCTTGTATTTAGCTTCCTGCCCCCACCCCTCCCCATTCTCCCCTCCCTGACCTACTCGTCCCCAAATAAACATTAAGTATTGATTGTGTCCATGGGTTATTTGTTTTTTCATTTCTTTTTTCTTTCCTTTCAGTTTTATATTACACATATGAGTGAAGTCATACAGTTCTTTGTTTTTTCTGTCTGGCTTATTTCACTAAGCATGATGATCTCCAGGTCTATCCATATTATTGAGAATGGCGATATTTCATCTTTTCTTTCAGCTGAGTAATATTCCATTGTGTATATGTACCACAGCTTCTTTATCCAGTCATCTGTCGCAGGGCACTTTGGTTGTTTCCATGTTTTGGCCACTGTGAACAGCGCTGCTATAAACATTGGGGTACAGAAGTCTTTGCGGACAAAGGTTTTCAAGTCTTTTGGGTAGATCCCCAGAAGGGGGATTGCTGGGTCAAATTGTAACTCCATTCCCAATTTTCTGAGGAACCTCCACACTGCCTTCCACAGTGGTTGTACCAGTTTACACTCCCACCAGCAGTGTACCAGAGTTCCTTTTTCTCCACACCCTCTCCAGCACTTGTTATTCCTTGTCTTGTTGATAACAGCCATTCTAACAGGTGTGAGGTGATATCTCATTGTGGTTTTGATTTTCATTTCCCTGATAGCTAATGAGGATGAGCATTTTTTCATGTGTCTGCTGGCTGTTTGTATTTCTTCGTGGGAGAAGTTTCTGTTTAGTTCTTCTGTCCACTTTTTAATTGAATTGTTTGTTTTTTTGTTGTTAAGTCTTATTAGTTCTTTATATATTTTAGATATTAGGCCCTTATCTGATGCATTATTTGCAAATATTTTCTCCCATTCAGTTGGCTGTCACTTTGCCTTGTTGATGGTTTCTTTTGCTATGCAGAAGCTTTTTAGTTTGATATAATCCCATTCATTTATCTGTGCTTTTGCTTCCCTTGCCTTTGAAGTCAAGTTCATGAAGTCCTCCTTGAGTCCTAGGTCTATAAGTTTAGTACCTATGTTTTCTTCTATACCTTTATTGTTGCAGGTCTGATATGAAGGTCTTTAATCCATTTTGAGTTAATTTTTGTATATGGAGAGAGTTCACAGCTCAAATTCATTCTTTTGCATATGTTTTTCCAGTTTTCCCAGCTCCACCTACTAAAGAGGCTGTCTTCCCCTTTGTATGTTTTTTGCTCCTTCATCGAAAATTATTTGTCCATAAATTTGTGGGTTTATTTCTGGGTTTTCAGTTCTATTCCATTGGTCTGTATTTCTGTTCTTCTGCCAGTACCAAGCTGTTTTGACTATTGATGCTTTGTAATATAAATTGAAGTCAGGGAATGGAATGCCACCAGCCTTATTCTTTTTATGTAGTATTGCTTTGGCAATTCAAGGTCTTTTATGGTTCCATATAAATTTACTAATTCTTTTATCTAGTTCACGAAAGTATGATTGTGGTATTTTGATGGGTATTGCATTAAATCTGTAGATTGTTTTGGGCAGAATGGCCATTTTAACAATGTTAAGTCTTCCTATCCATGAACAGGGGATATTTTTCCACCTCTTAAAGTCTGTTTCAATTTCTTTCAAAAGTGTCTTATAGTTTTCCATGTATAAGTCTGTCACATTCTTTGTTAAGTTAATTCCCAGGTATTTCATTCTTTTTGTTGTGATAGCAAAGGGAATTGACTCCCTCATTTCTTTTTCTGAGGATTCGTTGTTTGTGTATAGGAATGCTGTTGATTTTTTTACATTGATTTTGTATCCTGTGACTTTACTGAATTCATTTATTGTTTCTAATAGTTTCCTGTGGAATCTTTGGAATTTTTTATATAAAGGATCATGTCATCTGCAAATAGTGACAATTTGACCTCTTCTTTCCCAATTTGGATACCTTTGATTCCTTTCTCTTGCCTAATTGCTGTGGCTAGAGAACTTCCAGTACTATATTAAACAGTAGTGGTGACAGGGGGCATCCCTGTCTTTTTCCTGATTTTAGGGGAATAGGCTTCAGCTTTTCCCCATTCAGTATGATGTTAGCCAAGGGCTTGTCATATATGGCCTTTATTATGTTTAGATACTTTCCTTCTATACCTATTTTATTTAGTGTTTTGATCATAAATGGATGCTGTATCTTGTCAAAAGCTTTTTCTGCATCAATTGAAATGACCATATGGTCTTTATCTTTGATTTTGTTTATGTGGTGTATCACATTGATTGATTTTCATATGTTGAACCATCCTTGTGCTCCTGGGATGAATCCCACTTGATCTTGATGTATGATCTTTTTGATGCATTGTTGTATTCTGTTTGCTAATTTTTGTTTAGAATTTTTGCATCTGTGTTCATCAGAGATATTGGTCTATAGTTTTCTTTCTTTGTGTTGTCTTTGCCAGGCTTTGGTCTTAGAGTAATGTTGGCCTCATAAAACGAGTTAGGAAGTATTGCTTCCTCTTCAATTTTTTGGAAGAGTCTGAGGAGGATAGGTGTTAAGTCTTCTTTGAATGCTTGGTAAAACTCATTGGTGAAACCATCTGGTCCAGGGTTTTTGCCTTTAGGGAGATTATGGATAGTCGTTGTAATCTCTTCACTTTCGATTGGTCTATTTAGATTATCCAGTTCTTCTTGGTTTAATCTAGGTAGGCTATAAGAGTATAGAAACTTGTCCATTTCTTCTAGGTTGTTAAATTTAGTGGCATAAAGTTCTTCATAATATTTTCTTATAATCCTTTGTATTTCTGTGGTATCAGTGGTAATTTCTCCCCTTTCATTTCTAATTTTGGATATTTGTGTCCTTTTCTTTCATCCTTTGATTATTCTAGCCAAGGGTTTGTCAATTTTGTTGACTTTCTCAAAGAACCAGGTCTTCGTAATATTAATTTTTTCTATTGTCCTACTGTTCTCTAATTGGTTTAGCTTTGCTTTAATTTTTGTTATTTCTTTCCTTCTGCTGACTTTAGGTTTTGTCTGCTCTTCTTTTTCTAGTTCACTGTTCTCTAATTAGTTTAGCTTTGCATTAATTTTTATTATTTCTTTCCTTCTGCTGACTTTAGGTTTTGTCTGCTCTTCTTTTTCTAGTTCTTTAAGATGGGATGCTAAGATGTTTACTTGTGATTTTTCTTGTTTCTTAAGATAGGCCTGTAATGATATAAATTTCCCTCTTAACTACCGCTTTCGCTGTGTCCCAATAATTCTGATATGTTGTATTTTCATATGCATCCTGGTTGGGAGCATATATATTAATTAGCGTCAAGTCTTCTTGTTGTTGTATTGTGCCTTTTATCATTATGTAATGACCATCTTTGTCTTTTACTATCTTTTTTAACCTGAAGTTTATTCATTAGATATCAGTATGGAAACTCCTGCTTTTCTCTGGTTACCATTTGCTTGAAGTGTGTTTCCCATCCTTTCACTCTGAGTCTGTGTTTGTCCTCATGGCTGAGGTGTGTTTCTTGGAGACAGCATATGGATGGGTTCTGTTTTTTAATCCAGTCAGCTATTCTGTGTCTTTTTATTGGTGAGTTCAGTCCATTAACATTTAGAGTGATGATCGATATGTGAGGATTTCCTGTGTCCATTACTTATTTCTTTGTTTGTTTTTGTTTTATTTTTATTTCTTTCTTGTTGCCCCAACTTTGTTCCATTTTTCCTGATGTTTTGTTTCAGGCTGAAGAGCCTCCTTCAGTATTTCTTGGAGTGCTGGCCTTGTGCTGACAAATTCCCTCAGCTTCTGTGTGTCTGAGAAGGTCTTTGTTCCACCTTCATATCTGAAAGATAATTTTGCTGGATAATTTATTCTTGGCTGTAAGTTCCTCTCTTTTAAATTTTTGAATATTGGATTCTACTCCCTCCTGGCTTGCAGAGTTTCTGCTGAGAAATCTGATGCCAGTCTGATGGATTTTCCTCTAAAGGTTATAGTTCTTTTTTCCCTGGCTGCCTTGAGAATTGTCTCTTTGTCTTTAGTTTTGGACATCTTTAGTACCATGTGTCTTGGAGAAGATCTTTTAGGGTCCAGGTATCTAGGGGACCTGTTTTCTTCTGGAACTTGGGGTTCCAGATCTTTCCATAGGTTTGGAAAGTTCTCATCTACTATTTGTTTGAGTATGTTCTCTGTAGAATGCTCTACCCCCTTCTTCTATTCCTATTATCCTGATGTTGTTTTGTCTCATGGTGTCAGATAGTTCTTGCAGAGTTGTTTCAATCCTTTTGGTTCTATATTCCCTCTCTTCCTCTTTCTTAGCTGTTTCCAGGTTCTGATCTTCGATATCACTAATTCTTCCCTCCGTCTGGTTGGCCCTGTTTCCTATGGCAGTTATTTCCTTTCTCACTTCTTTTATTGTATTATTTATCTCTCGCATGTCCATCTCAATCTTCCTTATGTTTTGAATTTCTTTGTTAAATTGTTCCTTTTGTTCATGGAGTTCCTTTTTTATGTCATTCATGTCCTTTTTTATGTTGTTTATGTCAGCCATGGTGCTCTGCCAGTATGTTTTCATTTCTTTCACAGCCTTTAGAATGGATGCTTTAAATTCTCTGTCACTTAATTCGGAAGCTTCTGGGTCTAAGAAGCTGTCTTGATAAATTTCCTGTTCTTTCTGAGGAGTTTTGGTTTTTAAGGAATTCATCCTGTCTTCTGGGTTTTTCCTCTTTGACATGAGGGCGTTATGTTCCGTAGTGCCCAGAAGCCCAGATTGGTAATTTTGTGGTGTCTTGCTGTAGGACAGACACGAGGTGGTACTGGGGGGGGGGGG
>PVJL010004493.1:47550-108789 GCA_004026885.1 Lyroderma lyra | reverse complement strand
GGGCCAAGGCTGCTCCTGCTGGCTGGGGCAAATGCTATCAAATCTGCCTTTCTTTCCAGGCCTGCTTCCATGGCCAAATGTTGGGGCAGAGTCTGCAGGCTCGCACTGCTTTTAGGACCCAGGGGCGCACGAGCAGGTGTGCACACAAGTCCGAAGCTGTGGGTCTGACCCCGCGGTAGAAAGGCAACCGGCCCGCCTCCACAGCGGGCCTGAAATGGGAGCTGCAGCCTCGTGAAGGAGCCGTGCATGTTGTGCTAGCAACCGGAACAGGAGCCGCAGCCCCGTCTCGGTAGGGGCTGTGCGCTGCCTGCGCGGCAGCCAGCAGGTCCCAGCAGCCTACCGGGACCAGGAACCACAGCCCTGTGCAGGAGTCGCGCGCGCCTGCTCTGTGGGTCCCAAGGGAGCCTAGAGCCAAGATGTCGTCTCTGCAGTTCAGAGTCCTCGCTCAGCCCTGCTACCACTCAAGAGTTCCAGAGGCTGGCTCCCAAGGTCTGTCCTCAACTCACTGCTCCAAATTCTAGCTCCCCAGCCCAGCTCCCCAACGATTCCCAGTGTTACTAGGGCTTTTCCTCTTGTCACCTCTTGGCTTCTCCCCTCCCATGCCCTGCAGTCAGCCGAGATCGGGGTCCTGTTGCGATCCGTCTTTGCTCTCTCTCCTCTCTCCCGCTTGCCCCTTTCTCTCCAACCCTTAGGTGTTTACTTGTGATGCGTGGATGTCTCAGCTGCCATTTTTTGTCACCTAGGGCCCTCTTTCTTGGCTCCTGGGTGGCCGTTCAATTGTGTTTTCTGGGAGAGGCTTTAGGGAACTCCTCTCCAGTCGCCATCTTGTCCTCCTCCCTCTTTGCAGTTCTTATAAACAATTATTAACCAAAGAAGAAAGCAAAACCAAAATTGAGGATGTCTATAAAATAATACAACCAATTTATGAAATCTTAACTAAAACAGTGCTCAGAAGAAAATTTATTATATTCAATTTTTATATTACTAAACATGAAAAACAAAAATACATGATATAAGTATTCAATTAAGAATTTAGAAATCTATGGAAAAACAAAGAAAAAATAGATATCAGTAAGAGAAAACAAGATGTTATTGAATTATGTGACAGAAGAACAGCAGAACTAATTAATGAATTTTTTTCCCTTTGGGAAATTTTCTTTAAGTTAAATTTAGAAACAAGCAAAAATAATGTGAGAACCACTAATTAATTAATAAGAAAACCAACAAATAGACATACAAAGTAAGAATGAAAAGGGGAGATAACTAGAGATTTAGGAAAATTAAAGGATTCAAAAGAGTACAAGTGTGTATGAGAGCTCAGAGATTTTTGATTTGTTTATTGAAATATCCCAATTGCTTAGCCTAGCAGAGTGGCACACAAAAAAATTTGTTGACTAAATGAACAAATATATTAATATTAGCTAAACTCTATGACATTAATAAAGTTCAAGAAGAATATAAATTTGCAAAAAATTGATTCTAGATGAAATAGAAAGTGTCCATACACTCCCTATTGACAGAGATGATAATTTCAGGTAAATCCCACTAACTCTTTTAAGGAAAAAATAATTAAAATTAAATTTAATTTGTCTGGGATGGAGAGAAGGAAACAAAATCTCTATCTCTTTAATAATGGAATGAGCACAATTTGATAATAAAAACCAATAAAAGATCATATGTAAATAAAACTACAGAATAGTCATATATAAATGTCAATGCAAAGTGCTTAATAGGATATTATCAAATAGCAGCACAGTTTTAAAAAAATGTATTCAGTCATTTTCATGGTTTCCTGCTAAGGCTGCTTTTCCCTGACCTCCAGAAGGACTTGAAGTGAGGTATACCCAGTCCTAGTCTTCTGGCAACTTTATCTCTTCTTGACAACCTCCAAGACAGGATTAAGGGCCCTAAATACTGCTCCCAAAGATGCCATATAGCCTTTGAAGGAAGATTTACCTATAGTCACAGATTTAAATAGGACTTTACAAAGGTCCATGTATTTTTGTTAGGACCACTGCTACACCTCCTCACCTTACTCTGTATCTCAGCTCTTAAACTGGCTAAAATACCAGTGTTAAGAAACATGATGATTAAAAGTGATTTATCTACCCCTCCTGAACCCCTGCCCCAGCCAAGAGAACTGAGAACTTGGGGATTTGGTATCTGGAGGTAGTAACATGAAGTCTACAGTTCAGATTCAGGGAGAGTTCATATTCAATGACCAGAACTCCACAAGACAACCAGATTTAGTTACTATTCTACAGTGATCAGGAATTGAATACACTAGTAGAGACCTGACATTTTTAGAGAGTTCCAGAGAAATACCAAGATTGGGAAATACGATTTTGCTCAACCTTTGTTAATTCTCATAACTGGGTCATAAAGTGTGCACATCTCAAAGTGTTGAAGGCTGCAGACATGGGATCATTTCCTGTGTTCCTCTCATGGCTTTTTCCGATACCCTCAGTGTCATTACCTATGGAAGACAGTGCCCAAGAGAGGTCTTCTAGGGGAACAGTCAGGGATTGGCAGGAATATTCTGCAGGTTGGGGCAGGAAGTTCTTGCTGCTCCTGTCCACGTGTCCATGGATCAGTGAGCACTATATGCTTTTGGCTTCCTCTCCTTTTCCAGGCAGTTACATCACTATTGACGTATCTTATTCCATAGCAGATCAGAATCCTCTGATTAGAAAGGAGATTGATTTGGGTTAATAAACATGTTTGGGATTGCAAAAGTCCTCAGAAATTATTGAACATCAGTGCCTGAGCTCAGCAGAGCATTGACTAAGTAAGGCCATTTTTATTGTTGACATCAGCTGGAGAGACTGAGAATCTTGACTGAGGAATGGTGTATGAGTTTGCTAGGGCTGCTGTACCATAAACTGGGTGACTTAATTCATTATAGTCATACATTGGTATTCAACTTCTTTGAAACTTGTTGAATTTAGTACTTGATGCATTTTGACCTGAAAATTTTGCCCTGGTTCTTGTCATTTGTTTGGTATTTGTCACGCCTCTCAGAACCAATTAATTAAGGCCAGAAGTTTGAGATTAAGGTGCTGGCAGTGTTGGTTCCTTCTGAGGGCTGTGAGGGAGAATCTGGTCCATGCCTCTTCCTGAGCTTCTAGGAGTTTCCTGTGAATCTTTGAGGCTCCTTTACTTGTAAAACCATCACCCTGATCTCTGCTTCTGTCTGTACATGATGTTCTTCCTGTGTTCCTGTATGTGTCCAAATTCCACCAGTCATATTGGATTAAGGTCCACTTTACTCCAGTATGTCCTTAACTACTTACATCTGCATCAACTTTATTTCCAAATAAGGTCACATTCAGAGGTACTGGGGGCTAGGACTTCAACATATGAATTTTGGAATACAGTTTATCCCAAAAAAGATGGGAAGCTTGAAAGGGGTTAGAGTGGAGTGATAAGTGACATGTAGAATCTCATATCAAATTAATCCATTTCTGACCTTCCTGTTCTCTGTCTCTAACATCTCTGTTAAGACTAAGAGAGGATTTTCCTCTTACAATTTATATATATATATATATATATATATATATATATATATATATATATATATATATAATTTTCCCCTGACAAATGGTGGGACTCTTTTCTAATGCCTGTGTTTTTAAAAATGGTTTGATAGATACGGTTCCTTCTTCATATCAGCCCCTTCAAAATACTGTGAAGGGATTTCACAATAGAGATCAGTAATAAAGTTTTTGTTCTTTCATTATGGTACTCCTGTTTCTTCCCTCTCTTTTGAGTGCTAAATGTACAATAGGAATTTGAACAAAGGACTTTTAATTGAATTGAATTCAGATGATCAACTCTGCCCCCGACCACAGCAACAAAATGAAAATCCATGTGGTGGAGCAAATCATCATATTTTATTAATTTTTGTGAAAAAAAATATTCTCAAGAGGATAGCGTAAGTATTAATATTGCAAACAGTGGAAATAATGAGTAGATGTTAAATTTTTTTAAAGCGGTAATTACTCAGAAATGTATGTTTTCAGGTCATTGGAGATTATCTATATGCAGTTGATCTTGGACAAACACAATTTTTGAAGAACTCTCTTGCCCTGTGAGAGTGACCTTATGTGAATGAATAAAATACATTGCTTTAGTTGAACTGGAAATAGGTACATCTCTATTGCAGAATTCTAATAATCTTTTCAGTTAAAAATTTACATAGTGTAAAATTACCAGCATTCTTCTGAACTTGCTTTCTCAAAATGCACATAATTATCCCAGTAACACTTTTAAAGTCTTAAGTATAATAATTTCATAAAGCTTCTTACATCAGTATACTTCCTAAAGCCTCCTTTTTAAATGTCTTCTTTTAAAATAGTTATCTTGGGACGATTTTATGATACTGGTTTATTTGTGTCTGTTGATAGACTCGAGTCTTTTCACATAATGGTGGTTGGATGATGAATGAGGAGATGGCCAGGAGGCAGTGTGGATCACCACTGATGATGAAACTCAGGTCCTTTAAAGCGTGCAAGAGAGAACTAGCAGTCACCCATCTCTCAAGCTGGGTAAAAACTAACCAAACACACGTAGCTAGGAAACAACCACCAAATCATGATGGCTTTGCTGCCCACTGTGGTGTTTAATATTTCCAAACCATTATTTCAACAGATTTAAACATTTTTTTCTTCAACATAGGTAAGCCAAAGCCACGTGTATTACACAGACATTAAGCCTGTTACTGTCACCACTTCATCTGAGGATAGTAAAACCCCTTTCATTTCCACTTTCCACATCTGGGGGAAGCACCCAGCCAAAGGTCCCAGCATACGTAAGGGAAGGTGGCAGAGGGATCATATCAGTTCAGGAGCTCTCTGACATCAATATTCTTCATGAAATGGGTATTCAGGATGATCACACCACCTGCCAAAACAGTTCCCCAAAGGGGAAAATTTTCACACCAAAGTCACAGAGATTTGTGTGTTACTAGAATCTTTGGACAGTTTCACTGACCACTCCTCTTCTGTCTTACTCCCTCTGTTTCTCACCCATCCTCCTCCCATTTTTCCTTAAGACCTGGACAGCACCTACAGCACCTATGTTTGTGGTGTGTGTGTGTGTGTGTGTGTGTGTGTGTGTGTGGTGGGCTGGCTGGTTGCCTCCATATCAACATCTTGCTCAGAACAAAAGCACAGGAGGTGAGCGATGACCACCTACACTTCTTAGGCCTTCCTCCCTTGTGCTGCCTCCCGTGTCAACGAACCACCACTCAGGCACATCTCTTCAAAGCTCTTGTTACCAGTTAGTCTCCCTCCCCTCCTTAGAGTGTTTCCTTGTCTTTCTCACTAGACCTCCTGAGAGTTGAAATTTGAGCTCTAGAAAGGTAATGATCAGCTAAGTAGGTTTCTGCTGTCATGAGACGTCTATGATGATGATGATGACGATGATGATGATGATGATGGTCCTATCTCTTAAATATCAGTGGTGAAGCGGTCTTTGAAAGAACTGGAGAGGGGTGTGTGTGTGTGTGTGTGTGTGTGTGTGTGTGTGTGTGATGAAACATATCTAAGATTCAATTCTCTACAAGTATTCTGAGCTTTATATTAAAATATAAAACAAAGAAAGGCTCTCAAATGTCAAGGATTAATTGGATGAAAAAACAAGAGAATCATGGCCCAGCATGGCTAAATAATATTTATTGATTTACGAATGGGGCCTAATTTTTGTTTCTCCTTGCTGATTTTTCTGTTTATTTCCTGGTACAATAAATCATTTTTCCAGTGTTGCTAGAATTATGTATTAAATATATCAAACATCAAACCAAATAATGTCATCAACTAATTCTCTGTATAAAAATCAGTACATTGGTAGATAGGTTATATCTTACTATCTCTTCTTGATATTTATTTGGTAGAAATTGTTTATCTTCAAGAGCTATTATATTAATTAACATGTAACTGTTCGTTAGTTCTGAGTTTTTGTTTACTCCTTCATTCTTGAGGCTGGGTGGTACCTTGTGATGTCAATGAATTTTTTGCCCTGGAAAATTCACATTAGAAAGTTATTTTATTGATCCAAGAATTTTATATTAACATAGAACAGTTTCTGGCTCATAAAAAATAGTGGGGCCAATAAGATAAGTGTCCAAACTATATGAACCATCTTAATGAGTGCTTTCTAAATGTTCACTTAAAGAGAATCTAGGAAAAGACTATCCAAGTGATCTGAAGAACTGGAAATATGAAAAAAGAATGATTAAGAAGAAAAAATACGTGCATACAAATACACGTGTGTGTATACATATATGTGTGTATTTTTATTGCAAAGGACCCATAATACTTAGAAAGATTAGCTGAATCTGGCAATAATTTAAAGGAGTGTAAGGAATTTTGTTTGTGGGCAATCAGCTAAAAGGTGGAATTAGAAAGCTCCAAATCTTATAGGTAAGTGTTTGTCTAAAATTCTAGGCTCTTGGTTCCCAATCTGCTGCTCTTTCTATTCCATTTTCATACCTCTCTCCTAGGAATTGTTTTTTGTTGAAAATTTTGCTGTAATTTGTGCATTGCTTGGGTTTTTAGGAAGAATACTTTTTGTTTTGTTTTGTTTTTTTTGTTTTTGTTTTTGTTTTTGTATGTGGGTAGTTCCCTGGCTGTGAAGCGAACCCAGGCCATAGCATTGACAGCGCCAGCGCCAAAGCCTAGCCACTACACCATCAGGGGACTCCACATACGTTGTTTGAATAATTGTGCCACTATTGTATTAACATATGTACACTATGACTTAATTCTCCTCAAGGTCTTTAGCCTGCCACCCCTTAACCTGTCATGGGATGTCATATAGATGCCAGAAATCTGCTTTTAAATAAAAATGTAGATATGCAGGAAGTTTTTAGAATGGATGTAGTTTACCTAGACTTGTTTAATATTCAGAATATGCTGCCCACTGACCCTTGTGCTATCTGTGGACAGAGGTCCAGGTTCCTAAGAGCCCTATTGGTTGACGCTTGACAATCCAACACCTCTGGGCAGTACTTGATTAATGAACCCCTACAACTCACATGAGCATTTCCACGAAGCGGATGTTTTTATTCAAGGCTTCAATCTTGTTCATTTCTTCTTCAGTGAGAGAAAAGTCAAAGATCTGAAATAACAGAAAGAAAAGACAGACATTTATAATGATAGAAGATGGGTCAATCTTGGGATCAAGAGCTGAGGCCAGCAGTAGGAACCCATCAAAGACCTATGAATATCTCTGCAGATATCTAAGAGGAGTTGGGCTAGTGCTGGCCCATAGGGCCTCCCATCAATGTGGAGCTGGAATTCTCTTCTGCCCTTTGTTTTTAAGACAGTTCTGCTGTTCTTAAGACATTTTGCAAGATGTTCCAAATGCCCTGAAACATATATTCAGAATATCTCCTGGAATTCGAAGAGTGAAGACTTCTTATTTCTGAATAAGATGCGGAACTTTTGATTCTGGACTATGGCCTTTTTACACTTAAAAATTTTTCCTAATTTCTAAATTGGGATCTGTATTTTTTTTAAAAAAAACTTTTTTTTTTATCCTCTTAGTCATTCCTCTCATTATTTTTTAATGTCTCTTTTTCTACCTTTCAATTCTAATTACATTTTCATTGTTTTATTATTTTCTTAGCTTGTATACATTATACTCTGGTTTTATAATTATCCTTTATTAACATTTTTATATTTTATTTCAGCTCATTTACATTTCTAACATATGGTTTATCCATTTATAATTTATGTTTCTTACTTTATTGTTTAATCTTTCTATCTCTTAACTTTTATTTTAGCATAACAAGCCATTTACAGTCTTTAATTATATGAATAATACATAAATATACGAGGGCTGTCTGGAAAGTATCCAGCCATGTCATATGAAATATAGAGGCATTTATGGACGGATTTTTTCTGGGCAGCCCTTGTATGCTCTTTGCAAAGCAACAAAATACTTCAGAAGTACATGGACATGTATGAAATAAATAGTGAATGTTCCTCTTGTTACACACTACCCTGGTCCTATTCCCCTTCCTGGATATTCTTTCCAAACATTCAACACACACTAAGAGTAACGTGCAATAATTATATCATATCTTCATCATTCTGCAACTTCCTTTCATTCACAGAGTGTGTCTTCCTGATCTTTTCTGTCAAAATACATAGACTGGCTTAATGTACTTCACCACTGTATTCATAGTATATCCATGTTAACAGTTTACTTAATCATTCCCTCATGGATTGTTTCTAAGTGCTTTTTTTTTTTTTTTGTAGGGAATGTTTTCATTGACTATTATCCAACTATTGGAATTTATGAGATTGTGTAAGGGATCAAAAGTTTGCATAATGTAAAATAATCGTAAATGAACCAATCTCTTATAAAATGAATCCTTATTCAAACTTTTGCTTTTTTATCTGCCGCCCTCTCAGTGTTAGAGAGTCAGTTTTCAACTCAAGTGAATATGCAGTGTGCCCAAATGGCAAAGTGAAGTTGCAAATCTTGCCAAAGATAAAGGATCTCATGAAGCTAATGATAGTGATGTTGGAGATTTCCTCTGATTATAGATAGAACCTTATTTAAAATAAGAATCTGACAGTCAAAATTTACCCTGGTAGATACATCAAAAAGTATGACTTGAAAAAAAAAGATGAAGAATTTTCTTCAGATGAAACCCTTTGAAATGTTAACAAAATTATTGTCTTTATGATCACTTTGCAAAAGCCTTTGTTAAGTAGAGGATGTCATGTTGTGTCATCATGTAATTTTGTCAAGTGTATTTAAAAAACTCAACTTACTGTGTTTCTTCTATGGTTTAGTGCACATATGGGATTGTAACCTAAATTTTCTTGAATATAAAATGAGTAAAATTACTTTTACAAGTTTTGGTTTCAGTTTTAACATAAACTTCCAAATCCCCTTCTCTTCATTATTTCTATGTAATGTTTTTCTAATTACATAGATTGATTTTCAGTGGTCTTTTATTTTTCATGGCACAACTTATCCTAAGTAAATCAGGATCTCATATTACAAAACTGAGCTCCTGATATTTCCCCTCAAATCTGCTTCTTTTATAACAAATGTTTTAAGAAGGAGAGAGTGTTAACTGTATTAAATGCTGTTGAAAGATCTAATAAGACAAGAACAGAACTAATGGGTCTAACAATGTGGAGGTTACTGGTGACCTTACTAAGAGCTTGGTTTCAGTGGATATAAGAGAGTAGGGGAAAGGGACTTGGAGGCAGTGAGAAAATAATTCTATTTTGAGGGATTTGCTGTAAACAGGAAGAGAGAAATAATAGCTGGAGAGCAAAGTGAATCTAGATTGGATTTTACTTTTTAAGATTGAAAGTTATAGTATGTTTGTATGTTGATGGGAGTGATAGGACAGAGAAACAATTGATAATGCAGGATAGAGAGGGGGTTGTTTGAGGTTATGCAAAAGTTATTAAGTATTAGTAATCACAGGTGCCAAAGAATAATTGTGGGAATTAGTGGCTGAAATATATAGGACAAAATCATTGTGGGAGTAGGTCAAAGAACTGTCAGGCCAGGCTATAGTAAGGACCATCTATGTAGATCAGGATTGGGCAAGTTGTTGACTGTGGTCCACCAGTGGACCACCAAGCAATTTTGTGTTGATTGCCTGAATAATAAGACAAATAGCTAGTAGACTGCAATACTTGGAGAAGTAGCCCTTGCTCTGAAAAAGTCTGCCCAGGCCTGATGTAGTTCTTGAATTCGCCAAGAATTGTCACAAGGGGAGTTGGAGAGAGTAAAAGTGAATCAAGGAATAAAATCTTCAAGGACTGGATGATGGCAACAGGGCTGCAGGGCGAGTGGTGTAATTTGATATTATTTTCTTTGTTGCTTTAACTTCAAAAAAATTCTGGCTCTTTATTAGTTTTTTTTCAATTTACCTGTAATTTTATCTAGTTTTTAATTGTTTTTAAGTTAATAGTTTAACTGAACTTTTCAACTTAACTACATAATTTTTATTTTTATGATTTTCTCTTCTTTTATAGTAAAAGTATTTAATTTTCCCTTTACCTTTTATGTTTTGTGAATCGTTACTATTCTTTTAAATATTTTTTTAAAGTTTATTTTACCTCAGTTCTTAAAGAGCATAATTTTCTATTGTGTTGATTTTTGGTTTTAATACCCAGCAAAATTCATGGTTATAGGGCAAGTCTAAACCTACAGAGTGGAAATTGGCTGTGATTTACATACTCAATTTTCTTATAAATCTGTATACACTTCACATTTGTTTGTGGTATGTGAATCTTTGAACTCTATCCCATTGTTATCAGGGCTACGGAAATATATGAAATATAACAGAAGAAGTTGCAATGGAAATTTTAAGAATGACAGTTTCTTCTGTATAAAATTGTGATTTGCTAAATGACCACTAGGAACTACTTTCAATTCCCAAACAGTTAAATTTTGAATCCATGGAAACATTTGTTTCAAGTGTATCAAATTTGTTTTGTTTTAATTTTTGATGAACTTACACATTGGCCATGCAATGGATCTCTTTTTCTTTTAAGATGGCTGAAAAGAGTGTCAACTACTCTTTCGTCAGAGGTATTTTTTTAAGTGTTAAAATACTGTCAGTAGTCGATATAACTGTCTAACCTTTTTTTCCTTCTATTCTAATAACAGAATCCCTTTTTTCCTTTTATGAACTTCACTTCCCCCACCTAGTAGGCCTGTTTGTCACATTACCTCACTTCCAGTACAGGAATAGGATATATCCCAGTAAATGAGTCTAACATCTTACTCACTGGACACAGTGACTAATATGGGGTGGCCTGTGGCCCACAAAGGGACAATCAAGGATTGACAGAGTTCCTGACAGAAGTCTTTATCTGTGATCATTCTCACTGAGTATGAGTAAGAGATTAGCTTGGAGCTGTCAGGGACTGTTTGTGCTGCCATGAAGAGAGAGAGAGAGAGAGAGAGAGAGAGAGAGAGAGACACAAAGAGAAAGAAAGAACACTGAATCCTTTTTATGGGTATTCATTTGAATACCTGTGTCCAGTCATGTCTCTGCTTGAGTTGTATTCTGTCATTCGGTAGCCAAAACCTCGGAAGATGCTAACATAGATATCTTCCCATTGTTAGCACCTACATTTTCAATTTATCATTTAAAAATGGGTATATAATATTTCATTGTACAAATATATCATAAGTTGTTTTACACAATCCTGTTGAAGATTGTTTCTAGTTTTTAAAAAATGATGAATAATACTGTAATAAACACACATCTATGTATGAGTGCATGTATTTGCAAATATACCTATAAAATAAGATTTTTGGGTCAATAAATATGTGTGTTTGAATTCTGATAAATCTAAAAATGACATCCTCTTCTCCAAATATGATACCAATTAATGTTTTTAACAGTAGTATATGAAAGGGCTTGTTTTCTCAAATATTGTTAACATTTATTTTTCCTATCTGAGGGGATAAATACTATCTCATTTTTATCTTCAATTATAAGACAAAAAACAACATACTTTTAAATTTTAAATTATTAGCTGATGGGTAATTTATTAGGGTTACATGGTACTTCTTTATGACTGTATTTACTTAGCAGTTGCAGAGTAAACTAATCACTCTTTTGTCCAGTGGCCTCTTTTCTCTCCTTTAATTTACAATGCTGATCACAGATGACTCATAGAGGAAATAAAGGCAATTAGCATTCATGAATTCTGAATGATCCTCTTTAATAATTTCCAAATTTGTCCCCCAATTTTACCAGAACCATTAAGAAAGTAGAAAGTTGACTATTGTGAATTTCAAATTTTGTATCTTTTATTTTTGCTGTACTGGTGGAGGAGTGAGTTGGTTGTGCCAAGAGTCTATAGGTAAAAAAACAGAAGAAATAAGGGAGCTAGTTATAGGCATACCTCATTTTATTGTGTTTAACTTTATTTCACTTCATAGAGACTGTATTTTTAACAACTTAAAGGTTTATGGAACCCTGTGTTGAGCAAGTCTATCAGTGCCCCTGTTCCAACAGCACATGCTCTCTTCTTATCTCTGTGTTACATTTTGGTAATTCTTGCAATATTTCACCCTTTTTCATTATTATATTTGTTATGGTGATCTGTGATCAGGGATCTTTGATGTTATTATTGTACTTGTTTTGGGATGCCACAAATTGTTCTTATATGATGGTAAACTTAAATGTGTGTGTTCTGACTGAATTCTACAGTGAGTCATCTGTGTGTTGCATTATGTGTTCACCACCCAGTGTCAATTCTCTTTCTATCACCATATATTTGGCTCCCCCTCCCTCTTCTACCATCCCCTCCCTCTCCTCCCATCCCCTTCCCTCCTTGCCCCCAGGTAACCACTAAACTATTGACTGTGTCCATGAGTTTTTTTTCTTTGTTGTTTTATATTCCACCTATGAGTGACGTCATATGGTTCTTGGCTTTTTTCTGTCTGACTTATTTCGCCTAGCACAATGTTCTTTAGGTCGATCCATTTTGTTGCAAATGGTAGCATTTTGCATTTTTAAGCAATAAAGTATTTTTAAATTAAGGTATGTACACATTTTAGACATAATGCTGTTATACTTAATAGGCTACAGTATAGTGCAAACATAATTTTCATATGCACTGGGAAAGTAAAAAAATTGTGTGACTTGCTTTATACACTTTATTATGTGATACAGACTTTATTGCAGAACTGAACCCACAACATCTCCAAAGTATACCTGTAATGTATAAGCAGCAAAGCAACCTCTGAAGTAATTAGGAATTGTCTCACATTCAGCTAAAATTAAGTCTAGATAGGGACAGAGTAGGTCAGGGAGCTGATATAAAATAAATACGAAGGCATTACAATTTTCTTATTAATCTGAACAGAAAAATTCTCTAAATTAAAAAAAAAAAAACACCCTGCTTTTTACAATTTCAAAAACAGTTCTCTTACCTGAAAGTTTTCTTTGATCCTTTCAAGGTTAAAGCTTTTAGGAATGACAACCACTCCTCTTTGGATGTTGAAACGCAAAACAACTTGAGCTGCTGTTTTATTGTACTTTTTCCCCAGTGAGTTTAGAAGTGCATCCTTTAACAAGGGTGGGGCAGATGTGTTCACCCTTAAAAAAAAAAAAATCAAAACATGCTTTGTTTTAGTTTAAGCAATGAGAACCAATGGTTAATCAATCACCCTCCTTCTCTGTCTTTCCATTCACCTGGTAACCTACCAGGACACTTCAGGTCAGAGTCCTCAGAAGAGTTGCTTTTAGTATGGGAATATCAAGAGAGGCAAATTTATAGAACTGCCTCTTTCAGAAGGTAAATAATGTTTCTTTGGTGGATCTTACAGAGAGAACTGGGTTAGAAGTAGCATATAGGGAAAAGCAGGAAGACCAAAATGAAAGAAGTAGAGGCACAACTCTTGGAATCATCTTTGGGTAGAAAAAAGTCTACTTTGGTCTGCAGATCACATTACAGTGGAAGCGTGATTACATGTATCATCACATCTTATTGAATACGGAGATAAAAAATTCTAAAATTTCAGAATATGACCATAGAGACTCCTTGACACACAATATGTAAACTAACATTTATGGAGCATTTCCTACGTTTCAGGCACTGTTAGGTAATCTCATACCTATAGTATAATCTATTCTTATAACATCTAAGTGAAGAAAGTTTTCTTAGCTTTAATTTGTATATATGAGAATGATTGAAGAGATAACATTAGTTTCTTAAGATTACGGACCAATCAGAGTCATTCCAATTTAGTAACTCACCTTAGTCTCATACCTGATATCAAAGGAAGCATTTCCCAAAGAGACAGACAGCATTACTTACCAGGTTGGATTCCTAGAGGTCCCCAAAGGGCTATATGCAATAAGGACAATGTCATGTTGTTGACAAAATTTCAGGAGTTTCGTCTGGGTGAAATATGGATGGCACTCAACCTACATGGTGGCATGGGAGTGGAGAGCACAAAATTAAGGTCTTGCAGATAAATGCAATTTTACATAGTTTTTAAAAAGCCCTTCAATCAAATTCATTTAAAAATCCATGGATAATGAGACAAATCTTAAATAATATTCCTAACAAGGAAATTTACATTGTTTATATACTAGGAAGATTAATTAAAACAAGCTTAGTGAGGTCACCATCTGTGGGTTAATTCTAAAATAATTGGGGAACAAATTCAATTTTGTATACCTATCATAGTTTAAAACTTTAAATGAAGAGATTCATTTATTTGTAGGAAACATTTTAGCGAATACAATTTCCATAGCAAACTTACAGTTTTGAGATTCAGATGACAGTCTTAGTAAGTAGAAGTGACATGTTACACAGCCCTCTGTCTATAGCTATCAAACGTCTAAGAATATTGTCACAAGAGGTAGGACATGTATAAAACTAAATTTAAAGATGGATTTTTGTCTTTTTGGCCGAGAGTTCTTCACACCTCCAAACATATGCTTACTTTCATTTTCAGTATCTTATTGACAAGATTCCTGCACTAAAAATATGTGCGTCAACAAAATTCTTCTCAAGTTTCTTCGTAAGCACTATGGTTTTGATCTATGCTTTTCTTTTCTTTTTAATTAAAGTCAACTAAGTCTTAATTCATATATTTTATGTATATAATTATTATTCTCACCATCTGGAATATTGAATATTTAAAAAGTTATATTTCTAGAAGGCACAAGGAGGTGAAGCAGAGAGGTAAACTGGGGCTCTCAGTGGTGGGTCCTCTTTCCTTTTTCCAACTTGCTATAGTTTTCTTTTTCATATGTCATTTTCTCCTATTTCTTCTCTCCCCCACTCACCTCACCATAATCTCACTCCCTTCCTTCCCCCAAGAAACACTTTTGGGCTTTTTTTTTCTGTTTGGAACATTACTTAACCAGTTCTAAGAAGTGACACCTAGACTAAAATAAGGTAGGAATCAGAGTGTTCATAGTATTTCTTTTCTTTTTCTTTTTTTTTTTTTTTTTTTTTTTTTTTTTTTTTTTTTTTTTTTTTTTTTTTGGTTGGGGGGTAATTCCCTGTCTGGGAATTGAACCCAGGCCGACAGCATTGAGAGCACGGAAGCCTAGCCACTACACCATCAGGGAACTCCAATAGTATTTCTTACCTTTACCCTTTCCCACTCCTGACATCACTCTCCACTTTCAGTCCCTTTTTTATTTTCTCTCTTTGTTATTATTGGTAGATTAATCTTTCCAAAACACAATTTATCATATCACTGCTTAGAGACTAAGTATAAATTCTTTAGTTTAATGCCTACCTGCTTATTTAAAATGCAACATTTAATTGTCACCATAAGGACTTCTTTCTAATAAGGTTACCTGTCTCTGGCCTATGTGTATGTGTATATCCATATGTATGTATGTATGTATGTATGTGTATATGCACATGTGTGTGTTTATATGTATATTGAATGTTTTTATAACCTACTTTTTGTTTTTTTATATAAATTCATTTTTATTGTTAGACTTAACTGGGGTGACATCTGTTAGCAAGGATTACATAGGTTTCAGGCATACAATTCTACAGTGCATTGTCAGCTTGTTGTATAATAAGTTCACCACCTAATGTGACTTCTCTTTCCATCACCTTGTATTTAGCTCCCCCCCCTCCTCTCCCACCCCGTCCCCTTTCTCCCCTCCCTAACCCACTCGTCCCCAAATAACCATTGAACTATTGATTGTGTCTATGGGTTATTTGTTTGTTTGTTCATTTCTTTTCTCTTTGTTGCTTTCAGTTTTATATTCCACATATGAGTGAAGTCATACAGTTCTTTGTTTTTTCTGTCTGGCTTATTTCACTAAGCATGATGATCTCCAGGTCCATCCATTTTGTTGCAAATGGCAATATTTCATCTTTCCTTAGAGCTGAGTAATATTCCATTGTGTATATGTACCACAGCTTCTTTATCCAGTCATCTGTCGCAGGGCACTTTGGTTGTTTCCATGTATAACCTACTCTTTGAAAAAATATTTTGTATGGCTTGTAGCATTCACAGGTATGTGAATATCGTATCTGTGACTGAACAAATTTGAGACTTTACAGAGTTGTACTGGCCAGCATACTAGAAACATGTACTCAACAAAAACTTTTGAGTTAATATAAATATAATATAATATGTTTGCATAGACAGTTCTTAGATAAAAATTCTAGGGCATATCACTAAGGGACACTTGTGAGAGAAATTTTGCGGGTGAAAGGGGGAGTGTATAACCTAATATGATCCAAACACATATCCCTCTTTGCATAGCATTTATCTGTTTCTAACTGTAAATAACAATTTTGTCATTGTTTGATTAATGTGTGTTCCCCTCTAGACAGTGCCATGAGAGCAAGGACTATGTCTGTCTTTGGTTACCTCTGCATGCCTAGCACCTAGCAAGGTGCATGGCATGAGGCAGATGCTTGAAGACAGATTTGTTAAGTGAATGAAAACAGTAACTATACAGAGAGGATGGAGCCACAGTCTTAGGGAACATCGCTATTGATGCTGCATGCAGTTGTGGGATGTACTTCAGAAGGGCTTCTTGGTGGGGGTAATTTCAGGCCAGGGAATGAATCTTATTGAAGAGGCTGGGACAGGACGCTCAGTTTAAGGTAGAGGGTGGCAATGGTTTCTGATGTCACAGGGCCTTGATGTCATCATGGTCCGGAACTTTCTTATTTCCAGGTAGAAGTGCACTAGACACACTCGCCTTCCTTCTTTGCCATGTGAGTGAGCCAGTGGAGATGCAGTCTTCACTGTTTTTGTTTGCAATGTAAAATTAACGTAACTTGTCAGTGTCTTGATGGATCTTGGGCTTTTACAACACTATTTGGTAATGCTGAACTTTAGATACTAAAATCTCACAAGGTAAAGTTAAGAATCTGGGCAGAACCCATGAAGGAAAATAGCAAAAGTCCTTTCCCTAATTAACCCTATCCTCTTTTGTTTTTCTGTGAAAAAAACTGTTGAATTTTCATTTTATTAATTAAGTCACTCAACAAATATTTATTGACTCCTATGTGTCACAGTACCTGTAACTTAGGCATAGTAAATAGGGTGAGGAGACAGTGAAGAATTTGGAGATCTTGCATTTCTCCCTCCGTCCCTCTCTTCCTTCATTGTAGAGTTAGGTGTTGGAACATTGTGTGGGATTAAATGCCCTGAGGTTGATCTATAGTCTCCTTTGAAATAGTCTGGGAAAACGCTGCATAAATTGCCCACCATGATGGCTTAGAGATAGGTTAAGTCAGGGCTGGAGCCTAGAGACACTTTGCTTTAGGTGGACATTGTGGGTGGTACTGAGGACACTTGGAATACTCAGGCTCTGAGAATGAGTATAGAATGAGGTCATAGTTGATGTTGATGTGACTTCATTCACAAGGTCTATGAAAAAATACAAAAATTTGCAAATTTTACTTTAGATATATCTTAATGGGAAAATTAGTATTGAAATGTGTGAATTTTGAATTATGACAGGTCTTCAGGTTTGTATCCTTTACACATAAAATGTCTTCATTCTGTGTAATGCCCACCATATGTTCATTACATCCCAGGATTGAAAGCTGTTTGCACCTGTGCACCAAAAGCTACTCATTTGGTATCTGTGAAATATGGGTGGTCCCACCCAAAGCTCAAGACAATGACTGTTGGCCAGTAAATTTGCGCTTTGAACCATAGTGTCTCTAGCATATTGATATACTCTGTGTTCAAACACCATGGAGCACATGAAAAAGCTCAGGCTGTGATCTTCCAACATGTCTTACTTCCCTTGCAGGATGTATTTGTGAAGCTGATCAATATTCTTGGGCCAACAGATCAGGATATTTTATCCTTGGCATGGGGATACACACTGTCAAATTTTTAGTGTGTTTTTCATTCTGGGATTTTAAAAAATCACCAGCTTTCTCTGTATGTGTTGTAAGAAGAAACCTGTTTGTCATTTCAACATTTTTGTGAGAAAATATTACTCTTGGGGGTACAGGAAGGAGATGTGCTGGTGAGAGGGTAGGAATAAAGGGATGGATTGAGGTCAGTTAGATAGTCAAAGGTTGTTACTCTCTATTCCTGAGAGCATATGGTATACAGCATCAGCTTTAGAAGTGGTATGTCTAAAACAGCAACACTTCTATGTTAGTTGTGGGCTATTGTCATGGTATAGGTAATAACTCATTCTTCCTGTTATGAATTCATGTCAGACTCTTTTTGAGTGAATCAACCAAACAAGTCAACCATCATCTCACAGTGTAAATATTTACCGAATCTAAGAAAATTGTTTAGTCTAGGTACTTAATGTTTCATGAAGTAGGGCAAAGAGGGTATCATTATCCCCACTTAATAAGATAAATAATAGTATTTGGTTGTAACTATAAAAATAATATATCCCCACTACAGATGATTTGTAAAATACAGAAAAGCATAAAGAAGAAAACAAAATTTCACTTGTAAAATTCATAGCCAGAGATAACCACTGTTTGTATTTTGATATCTTTCTCTCCAATTTTTTTTCTATGCACATATTTTTAAAATAATTTAATCACCTTCCTACTATATATTATATTTTGTATCCTGGTCTTTGCCCTAAATGTCATGGCTATTCATTTTTCCTCAAAACTGATTCAAAAACATCTTTTATTAGGATTTCACATAATATGAATGTTTTATCATTTATTTAAACATTCCTCTAATTTTTTGTTTTCTCTCTCTCCTTTTTTTGCCATTATAAATGATGCTATGACAAACATACATGTAAGCATTCTATTTTTTCCCCCTGAAGATAGATTCCTAGAAATAGAAGGCTGTGAACATTTTTAAGCTCTTGATACATACTGCCAAATTGCTTTCAAGTAAGGCTGAACCAATTTGTACTCACCAACACTTCATCATTTACTTACTTACATAGAACATTATATTAAAAACTGAAACAAAAGCATTGCTAATTTTAGACATTAAAAGTACATTTAAATTTAAATTTCTGTAATTACTAGTATAATTGAACATTTTAATATGTTTATCAGTCTTGCAATTTGTTTGCTATGAATTTCTGTTCATTTCTTTTGTCCATTTTTCTGTTGAGCCTTAGTATTATTGCTTACTGATTTTTCTCTTTGATTTTTATTGGGCTTTTAATTCACAAGAATATGAACCCTTTATTCTATTATATTTAAAAAAATATAATTGTGTTTTCTCTTTTTCTAATATTTTTAGATTTAACATTTTTATATTACTAAATTGATCATTTTCATTATAATTTCTCCATGCTTTTCTCTTCTCTCCATAGCTCCAGAAACTAAAATTCTTTTGTGGTATTTACAAATGACTTCTTTTTTCTCTTTAAATCTTAAACATAGGGACATTCACTTTGGAGTACGGTACGAAGCAAAGATATATATTAATTTACACATAACTACCCACATTCCTTACATCATTTACTGAAAAATTCATCCTTTTGTCATTAGTTTGTGCTACTTTATTTTACATTAAGTTTTTATTGTACTTCTAAGCTATATCTAATTTTATATTTATCTGTATGTTGGGTCTTGCAGTAATCTTACATTATTATAAATGCTCTGTATGTTTCAAGGTCTTGTTCCCCCTCCTTGTTTTTCTTCAAAAATTTTTTTGTGTTACTTTCATCTGGATTTGAACTTTCAAATCTTTTTTCTTTCTTAAGAGACATAAATTGAGAGTAGCTAAAAGACTTGCCCAGGGTCTTATGATGAGATACATGGAGAGTAACCACAAAGCTTTCTGCCTCCTAGCCTGGGGTTCTTCGTGTTAAGTAAATACTGAGTTCCCACCACCCATACTGCTTCCCACCTCTGCCAGGCGATACCTGGTTGCTGACTGGCTTATACTTGAGTCCCGGTTTGTTCAGGATTAGCTCCAGCTGCCTGCGGTTAAAGTTGGATACACCGAGGGATTTCACCAAGCCCGCATCTTTGCAAGCTTCCAAAGCCTGTGGAGCAAATGCCAATGGGTCAGGAAAGAAGTCTCAAAACAAGCAAGAATGAATGTTTATAAGGGTGACTATAAATACTTCAAAAAGTAAAAGTCTTTGGGTATGTTAATAAGCATTCTGTAAAAGACAAAAAAGTGGGGGAGCCAGGAATTCTGTGGTTGAGTTTGGGAAGTATTATATATCATATCTTCCCCTTGTGTTTTCACAGTGTATACCAGCACGTTAATAATTATGTTATTTCCTGAAATTTGTTGAGGTTTTCTTTATGGCATAATACCTGATCAATTTTCATAAATGTCTGGTATGTGTAAAAAGTATATGTTCTCCTGTTTCTGGATGCAAATTGCTCTCTCCTCTTTCTCCTACATATATGAGAGCTGTCTGGAAAAAATCCAGCCATAAATGCCTCTATTTTTCATATTACATGGCTGGATACAGACATATACACAAACATTATACATAAAATTAGGCCTAGCCTTTTCTGATTTATCAGTAATTTAAAAGTATATGTCAGAAATCTCCCACTCTAATAGTGGATTTATCAATGTCTTCATGTATTCTATCTACTATCTATCTATCTATCTATCTATATTTTATGTAAGTTTTAGTTTATATATTTTGAAGATATATTATTTGGTACATATGTGTTTAAAATTGGTATATCTTTTTGGTATATCCAGTCTTTTATCTTCATTCGGGAACCTTTCCATACCTAATGATGCTCTATCTTGTCTGATATTAATATTACTATAAAACATTTTCTGATAAGTATTTGACCATCCTTTAAATTCTAACTTGCACATGTCTTTATGCTTAGTATATGATAAGTATTTGACCATCCTTTAAATTCTAACTTGCACGTGTCTAATTCTAGTCTGTCAATCTTTGTCTTTCAGTAGGTGAATTTGGTTTATATTTATTGTAACTATAAATCTATTTGAACTGTTTCTACCACTTATTTTAGTTTATCCCACTTTTTCTATGTTTCTTTTTAACGTTTTTTTACTTTTAAAAAGTTTATATCTTTTCCCTAATAAAGACAACAACTTAGCACATTAGTAATGATTAATGATAACTTCTAACTAACTATAAGTAGTATAGTTATACACATTTCTTGATTTACCCATGCCCCAAATCTATGATGTTAATAGTATATATAGAATTTAATTTTTTATTATTGTGGGTATTATTTTTCTCTTAGTATTTGATCTTAAATATTTTTATCAATAATAAAAACTATGTCAAGTTTGATTTGATCACTTGCATTTGTACATTTCTTGGAGCATCTTTTAGATTTTCACTCTAAAAGGAGTGAAAATAATGCATCATTTTTGCCTTACAAAAGTTTGACTGAATATAAAATTCAAGGTCAATGTTCTTTATTCTTCAATATTTTGAAAATACTATTCAGTTATCTCTTTTGCTGTCAGTGTTGCTGATGAGAAAATAAAAGAGATTAAAACAAAACTGATACTGATCTCATTTATATGTGACTGAGTTTTTCTTTCTGAAAGTTTTTTTTTTTACAGATTCATTAAGGTATTATTGATATGCAATAACCACACATTTTAAGTATTCATTCTGATGAATTTATATACCAGTGAAATCACTATAATCAAGATTATAATTATATGCAATGAAGAGTTGATAAATGTTTTACAGCCAGATCCAGGAAAAGAAAGTGCCCCAATTGGTAGTGTTTGTCAATTTCTGTAGTATAACTACTCACTCACATAGGCTGCATTAAGTTTACATCATCACATCACCAAATGTGGAATTAGGAAGAAACGTGCACAATCAGTACTTTCCAGTGAAAAGATTATCCTTTCCCCATTGAATTGCTCAGCACTTTTGTTGAAAAATCAACTGAAAATCAGCGTATATATGTAGGCATCTATTTTAGCACTCTCTATTTTGTTTCATTAATCTATAGGACTATCTTTATGCCAATAACAGCAGTGTCTTGATTCCTATAATTGTAGAGTAATTCTTGAGATTAATTAGTATAAGTTCTCAAAAATGTATCCTCCTTTTTCAAAGTTAATGTAGCTATTCTGCATTTCCCTATAAATTTTGAAATCAGCCTTTCAATTTCTATTGTCATTTAGATTGAGATTGCAGTGAACCTATAGATCATTTGGAGGAGAATTAATATCTTAACTGTATTGTGTCTTCTGGTCATAACACATGGTATATCTCTCCATTTATTTAGATTTTTAAAAATTTCAGTAATATGTGATAGTTTTCACTGTATAGTTCTTGCATATATTTTAAGTTCATCTCTAAATATTTAATAATTGTTTTTTAAAAATTCAATTTCTAATTGTGTGTTGCTAGCATATAGATTATATATAGATATAGATTTGGTTATTTCTTCTTTGTCTTATGGGTTAGTTACAAGTATACTTCTTAGTTTTCAAATATTTGATGGTTTTTCAGATGTCCAGGGGCTATCAGAAAGTATCCAGCCATGTAATATGAAAATTAGAGGCATTTATGGCTGGATTTTTTCCAGACAGCCCTCATATTTTTACTATAAATATCAAATTTAATTCCAATTTTAATCATATAGCCTATTTTGCATAATTAGAATATTTTAAAATATATTGAGATTCATTTTATGAGAGCTGTCTGGAAAAAAAATCCAGGCATACATGCCTCTATTTTTTAATTTTTTATTTTTTTTGCTTTTTGGTATGTGGTAGCTCCCTGACTGGGAATCGAACCCAGTCCGCAGCGCAGACAGCGCCAATGCCGAAGCCTTAAGCCACTACACCATCAGGGAACTCCCGCCTCTATTTTTTTTTATATTACATGGTTGGATATTTTCCAGACAGCCCTTGTATGTCTCATAAAATGGTCTATTTTATTAAATGTTCTATGAGCATTTAAAAAATAATATTCTGTCATATTTGTGCAAGCATTTAGGCCAAGTATTCTCTAAAAGTCAATTAGGTTAAGTTGGGTGCTGTTGTTTAAATCTCCTATATTATATAAATTTTCTGTCCATATTTTATCTGAATTACTGAGAGAAGTTTTGAAATCTCTGATTTTAACTGAATTATTTTCTTTCTCTTTTCTGTTCTCTTAGTTTATGCTTCACATATTTTGGAGTTCTATTATGGGGTACATAGATATTTAGGATTGAAACAAACTTCTTTATCCCCAGTAATACTCTTGGCTCTGAAATCTTTTTGTTATTAAAATAAATAATTTAGTTTTCTTTCAATTACTGTTAGCCTACTGTACCTTTTTCTATTGTTTTACTCTCCTACTTTATCTTAACCTTTTACTTTTGACCTGTTTGTGTGTTTTTACTTAAAATGGGTTTCTTGTATATAATATATAGTGGGATTTTGCTTTATATCCATTCTGACAGCTTCTTTTTTTTAATTGGATTGTTTAGGCTATTTACATATACTGTGATTATTGATACCACTGAGTTTAAATCTCCTACCTTGCTATTTGTTTTTTATTTTTCCCATTTTTTATTTTCCTTCTTTCCTTGCTTTTTCTTGGAATGATTATTTTTTATTATTCTATTAAGTCTCCTTTAATTGGCTTGTTAATGTTTTCTCTTTATATTTGATATTCTGAAATTTCTCTATAATGTGTCTAGGTATAGGTTTCCTTCTCTTTCCTCTTTGGTAATTATGCACTTTCAATATTTGCTTTTTTTACTTCAAATATTATCTTTTCCATTTTTCTTCTTTCTTTTTTTCTGAGACTCCTCTGGTGTGAATACTGGAAATTCTAATTTTATCTTGTACAACTTAGCTTTTTTTCTTGTTCTTTCCTTCTTCATATTGGGAAAATTTCTCATTCTGATTTTTCAATGTGATAATTTTTTCCTCATCCATATCCATTTTATTTTTTCTCATCTAGTGCATTGTTTTTTATTTTTCCTAATTATTTTTATGCTTTTTAAAAAAATAAAATGTTTTCTTGTTCTTATTTCATATTGCTAATATCTTTTATCTCCTTTAATAGGTTAATTGGCTGACTTAAAAGTCTTGGTCCTCTGTTCTGTTTATGTTGGGATCTATAATTGAGATATGTTGGTTCCTTGCAAAATAAATTCCTTGTTATTTTGGGCTGTGAGCTCATTTCCTCCTGGGGGACTGGCTGCCCTGTCAGGCAGTCCCTTAGAGGGCAACACCAGACTCCAGATCTAGTCAGCTCCAATGAGGTCAGGAGTTAGTATATGGTCTCTAGGATCGAGAGCTCCAGGCACCAGAAAAGTAGACAGTGCTTCCTTACCCCTCACAGTAACTCCACATTTCAGATCTTCAGCTGTTACTTGAAGAGGGGAAGTCAATTAGAAAGAGATACTGTACTCATTAGAGTATATTTCCAGACTTTGGAGTTTGGAATGAGAAAGTAAAGGCTGCATCTCTTCATCTATAGAAAAGGAATACTCAGATCACAGTTTTAAAACGTAGTCTATTAAAGTAAGAGGCCTACTTGAACTCACCTCCCAAGTGGCACACAGATTTGTTTTGTGATATAACCATCTGCCATTCTCATCTCTTGGATAGATTTCATCTCCAGGCTGGAAAAGAAAAAGAACAAATGTAATTTATTTCATTTATATCTGGGAATTCAAATTATGAAACTTGAGTTGTCATTATATCATTATAACCTGGGCCAGGGAAAGTTTAACTATTTATATGTTTATATAATTATATAATAAGTTATATATTTACATATATGTAACAAATTATATAATTTGCATATATAATATATTTATATTCTCTCCTTTGTGGGACTGTCCAGAAATTCTTTCACTTGTCCAACATATGTGACACATTGATCTCATTATCTCACTCTGGCATCCAGTTTTCCTTCATTTATTGACAGATTGTGGTTGCTTTTAAGCCATGAACTTCTCTCTTAATGACAAAATTTCTCATTAAGAAAAGGAGTAGAGGTTGAGAATTAGGACATTTAGATCAGTGTTTTGACAGGCTGTCTTTGCCCGAATTGAAGACTGCACAGCATATTACTTCTCAGCTCTGGCTAACTTGCCCAGTGGTTCTTTTCCTTCCATTTTTGGGCCCTCCAAGAGTTTCCTATCTTTTTTTTCCTACCTCACACATTATCTGAGTGTCAAATCTCCTTCTCCAGTTTTTGAGTGACCCTTTTCCAACTAAGGCTAACTGTGGTATAGAACATTAACTTTCACAATTCTCTTTTTTGGCCATGTCTAAAAATGGGACTCAGTTCTTACGGATTTGGAAATGGGATAGAGAGGAATAAATGATGATCCCCAAGCTCTTTGAATGGATGATGGTAATCATTTCCTGAGGTTGGGTTAGGAATCAAGACTTCTGTCTTGGATATTTGGAGTTTAAAATGACCGTTAAACATTCAAGTAGATATTTGAGGAGGCAATTGAGCAGACAAGTCTCAGAGAGAAGCTCAGAAGTCATGGCTTCAGACAAAATTTGGTAGTCCTCAGCATATAAAATAATATTTAATCAATGCAACAGTATGAGATAACTTATAGAGAGAGTGTGACTCAGTAAGACAAGAATATCGAGAATAGAGCATTGGGCATAACAACATTTAGAGGATGGTAGAGAAGAAGCTGCCAAAGAATCATGAGAGGGTAATATAGAAGCCACAAGAAGAAAATGTTTAAGAGAGATAGTGGTCAACTGTGTTGAAGGAGGTCAAATAGTATGAGGACAAAGTGTTTTTTGGATTTGGTTGGCACCATAGAAGTCTTTGTATACCTTGATAATAGGAATTGTTTATTGAAAACCAAGCAATGGGACACAATTCATTATGTCCTTAGTTTTTCCCCCTAATTTTTTCTTTCACCATCTCACCTCAATGAAACGTTCCCTTAGGGGTAACACTTTCTTTAGCAAAGACACTTTTCTCTCAATTTCCTACTGTCTCACCAAGAGCAGGGGAGGACTCCTTTCTCCTTGAAGCCACATAATCATTCATGGTAATTACTCTGTCTCTGATTTCCAAGCTCTTTGACCTTCTCAACACTTTGACCAACATTTCCACTCCAGTCTCCCTCCACATTTCTTGCCTTTTGCATTTCCTAATTTTATTTCTGTTCTGGAATGGTTTTATGCTTTTATTATGAACTCTGTTAAATAATTTGTATTTTACCAGATTTCAATGAAGTTCTTATCAAGCATGGACCCATGTTAGATATTTCTATGATGTTCTCCTTAAGTTTTTACTGTGTCTATTTTACTAATCCTTTATCTGGATAAGCCCATTCTCTTTTTTCTCCACTTCTGCTCATACTGTAAGTGTAAGTCTTTATTCGAAGAGTAATTCAACCCTCTAAAAACTCATGCTATTGACTGATTCCTGTTCAGCAGCAACTTCATTTATCTTTCAAAAAAGTCTTATTGTGATTTTCTTGTGTTTTATATTTTGTTGTTCTGAAATTGTCTTCTTGTTAACTTGACATTTAAAAATAAAGTCCTAAAATATGTTAGCAAGAAAAGTTTTTTGTTTAAAGAAATCATGAGGTTCAAAAACCATGTGATATTTTAGCTTTGAAGACTGGTTTCCCAATTATAGGAATTACAACATGTCCAGTCCAGTTGGGAAATAATGTTACTAATTTGTGTCATTTCTCACTGTTAAAAGTTTTACCTTCTCTGTGTCCTTGAACCTTGATCCCATTTAAGAATAGGAACATAAATTCTGTATTTACCTTCTCCAAAAAGACTTTACAAGTTATTAGTCAGCCACAGAGAAGTGAACTCTATTTTCTCACTTTTAAATACAGATTCATTCCAAATCTTTAAGACTCAGCTTATAAATTTGCCACTTGAACAAGAATCCAAGTTAGCTGAGTAGGAGGAGGGTTGAGGTTATAACTGCCAAGAGCCTGAACTAAAAAGTCACTGTTGTCCACATGGTATTGGGATTGTTTGGCTTGTGGAGAATAAAGCAGAAAGGGCACTGCAGTGTAGGGGAATGAGTATGGGCTTGGCGTCAGGGGACCTGGGATCTGGTCCCAATTCTGATGGACTTTAAGCCTGAGTTAGCTACTTCATTGCCTAGGGCCTCAACTTTCTCTTTTGTGAAATGAAGATATTCTATATATTGGGATATATAATAATTACTATGGTTCTTCTTCACCTGAATATTTCATAATATTATCTTTCATTTATTATCTATGGAATGCCAGCAGTGTGTGAGTAATTTCACACATATATTTTTGACTCCTCACAATGCTCAACAAGTTAGTTATTATTGTCTCCATTTACTGATAATGAAATTGAAGTTCAGAATGATCAAAGTGACTGTGCTAGACAATAATAAAGCTGAAAGTCAGTCCCTCTTCTGTGTGACTCCAAGTACTTTCCACTGCACCATGTTTAGGTTACGTGTAAAGAGATCAGGTAATAAAGTGACCAAGTCATCTGTCTCATATGGACAGAGTTGGGATTCATAGTAGGCGGTCTGGTGCTGGAACTCGTGCTCCTTACCACCACGCTGAGTAACCTCTAATTAAGAAGTACAGTGTGTATCTGTTATTTTATTTTTTACCATTCTTAGGCCATCTTCTCTGGAGGAGCTCTTTCCATATTGTATGTGTGGGCTTACCCAGTTCTAACTCTTGGCACTAGATGTCAATCAGTCACCCATGCCCTTTCACCAAAACTTAGTCAGTAATAGGTACATGACCCAACAAGGCTAATCACTATTTCTCTATGAAGTTTAACGTGTGGTCTCTTTTTCTCTGAATTCTTAAGTTATATTAATAATGTAGGCTTGGCATGCCAATGACCATTTTGCTGTCATGTAGAAAGGGAGTTTTGAGAATGAAGCCAACCTGAACATGGAGTAAGAGAAAGGGCCAGAGTACAGATATATAGTTTGAACTTCTGGGTCCAGTTGTGCCTAAATTAGATATCCCTTGGAATTCTTAGTTCCCTTTCTTGCTTATGTCAATTTGAGTTGGATCTCTGCCATTTATAACAAGAGTCCTGACTAATAAAAAGGTGTTGAGATATGGCAAGTAATGGAGAAAATATGTGGAATTGCCTAGGTCCGTAAGGGATTGTGGACAGTGAGAATTTTCCCATATTAGCTGAGAATTGACTATTTTTGCTATGCAATAGCATGGCATCTGGTTAAATTGTTGCCTTGCTGTGTTTTGAGACTCAGACAATGGGAGTTTTAAGGGAATTAGTAGAAAAACATTGGGTATTAGAGTTAGTTGCCGTTTTTGCAGTCTTAATGCAGGTCCTAAGAAAAGATAAATGCGTTTATTGTTCCTGACTTGTAAGACAAGAGGTAAGACCATATTTTGTTAAAATAGATACTTTTTGCTTCTGGATCTGAAATGGCAGAAGTTCAGGTCTGAGCCTTCTACAGTTAGAAAAGTCAGTGCCAGCCAAGACAGGAAGGTAAGAATTCTAGAGGCAAATAAAATTGGACTTTGGGAGAATTCTGGTTGTAATATTTCTCTGAAGGCAAGATCTCAGGCCAAGGATGCCTTGCTCCACAAAGACGCACCATGCAATGAAATGCAGACTGGGTACAAGGAACATGTTATCTACGCCCCTTCCCCCCCTCCCCCCCACACACACCTTGTATTATTTTAAACCAGATTGAGGCTATTAAGCTGAGGACTGAACAGAAGAGCAGAACAAGGAGGTTCTTTACTAAGATGCAGAAACCACAGGCCAAAGTTCAATATAAGAAATGTGACCCTGTAAGATTTTTAGCTTTAATGACTTTTTCATGGAGCTGACTGAATGTGAATTTACTGAAAGCCTAGCAAACTTTTAAGGGATATTGTCTTGTCTGTGAAATTCCAGCCTGACCAATAAAAGCCATTGAGAAGCCTGCAAACCTGTATTCACAGGATGTAGGATGCAAAAGGGTACTCTTTCCTAAAGTCCATCTTGTATGTGACCACAGAGGAGAGTCAAAAAGGAAAGTGCTTCCAGAGAACAGAATAGGGGCTGCATAAAGGAATTCTGGCTACTGCAATGGCAGAAGGTCCTTGTTCTTCCTGACCAGCAGGATCTGATTTGCCTTGTGCCCAAGTGACCAATTTTGTTTTTCTATTTTTCCTTCCCTTAAGAAACCTTTAAAGCAGTTACTGCTCTTTCAGCAGTGTAGATGGGGCGTGTTGTTGGTGGTGATGAAAGTAACATTGAATCCATAGATTGAGAAAGTTCAAGGAAGAAGTGCATTTGGAATTAAAGGAGTAGGTATCACACCCTGATCTTAGAGCTGACTCCCCAAATCTGACCATTCTTTGGGGTTTTTCCCTTGGAGCAGGTGGAGGGTAAGTAAGTTTTCAGTTGCATATATTATTTTGCATTTTCATGACTATGTGAGGGGAACGAAGGTTGCGTCTGGATTTTGGACAACTGAAATGTGCACCAGAGTTTGGGGATTATGTGATGGCTTGATGGAAGGTTAAACTACAGTTGTAAAGATATGATATAATAAAAAGTGTGTTGAGTTATGAATCAAGAAACATGAGAGCCAGGCCCAAGTCTATTACATATAATCTTTCTGGGCATTTGTTGACTAGGTCAGTGCTGTCTGATCTAGGGTAACAAAACTGTAACATTCTATTCTATGGTACTAAGTAATGCACTAGCTTCATGCACATAGATGTTGGCTCATGGTTGCCAAAGAGCAGAGACCAAACCTTTAAGTGACTGAACTCACCTTAAAAGCCATGGGTACTTCAATGATGTAAAGATCAATATAATCTAGCTGGAGGACCTTGAGCGTCCTCTCCAGGGTTGGGCGGACCATCTCCGGTTCATGATTTGTAGCCCACAGCTGAAGGAATAAAAGGGAAATAGTTGACTAATATCCACAATAGTTCTCTTTTACAATAATGCAGCCCTTTATTCTTTCCAAAGCTTGCATACACATTTTATTCACTCATTTCATTTCACAAAAATATGTTTATGCAGCAATTTAATCCAAGTATAGATAAGCTGATATAAGTCATGACACCCAGAGTGTAACTTCATCAGAATATAAATCCACAGACTTAAAGATCCACCTGAACCACAGAGGCCCAGATTCAAAGACAAAGTCCTCCTCTGTGCAGTGCCAATTTCCTAAGCGACTCTCAGCACTTAAACTTTTCCTCATTGTGTAATTAGGAAATGTACATCTGAATAGCTATGCTGAATTGGCTTGGCACATGATAAAAGACATGCGTCACCTGACCAAGAAATATGGTTGTTAGGTGACTTCACTGGGTCCTTCACATTGGAATGGGTGGTGCAGAAGCTGGTGAAATTTTCAATTATTGTGAAGGTTTAGATTCCCTTTCACTGCTCATTTCGTCTGACTCAGACCCCAGAGAAATTCTGCCAATTCTTACTAAGAAGTTACTGGATCTCTGGCTGAACCTATAATGTCACCAAAATGGCAGGGTAGGAAAACTCAACCTCATCCCACAACAAAGGCCAACAGTTGGACAGCTATCCACGAATGGACATGGAGATATGGTGTCAAAGGGTACAAACTTCCACTTATAAGATGAATAGATTCTGGGGACCTAATGTACAACATGGTGATTATAGTTATTTTTATATACTTGGAAGTTGCTGAGAGAGTAGATCTTAAATGTTGTTACCACATTTAAGAAATGGTAATTATATGAGAGGATGGAGGTGTTAGCTAACCCAGTGGTGGTAATCATTTTGCAATTAAGTGTATCAAATCAACATGTTGTACACCTGAAATTCATGCAGTGTTATATGTCGATTATATCTCAGTGAGGCTAAAAAACAATAGTTATTGAAAGAAACTTAAATAGCTTAACAAAAAAAAAAGGAAAAATAAATTACTTTATCTCTAAAGTGTTAGGTAATGAAAGATTAAGGTTTGGGTGTGCAAACCAGAGCATGTATACTCTTAAAGTCAGTAAGATATGGGATGCTGAGGGTTACTCAGAGCCTCAGGATAAATTAGTACATTTTCTTGGAGCATCAAATTTGATTAAAGATTTCTTTGGGAATTTTTTTTTTAATTTCTGTACCCTTTTTGTCACTAGTAAGGGCAAGCGAATTGGTAAAATTTGATTTTTTTTCTATGTTGAAAAATCATTTTGTTTTTCTTGCCTTAAAGGCAAAGAGAAGAGAAAACTTATTGTGGAGAAAGTAGCAAAAAAATGTGGTTTTGCTGTTACTATAAGCCCCTTTGGTATTTTGTGCCATCCCATTTAAGTGAAAATTGTTTTATATATTTTAATTTATGTTTATTCAACAAATACATATTATACTAGATTTGTGTCATGCACTGTTTAAGTATTTTGTAAATGTTAACTCAGCAACTTTATGAAATATTTGACCTTGGTTCAATTTTTTCCCTAAATTCTTGGCAAGAGTAAGAAATTTGGCAGTTGAAAACTCATACCTCTTGGTGAGTCCAACATTCTTCAGCAGAGAAAAGTGGTGTCAGGTTCACCATTAATTTAAAAAGATGGAGGATAAAGGGAAGTCCTCACCTTTCCACAGTAGAAAATATCCTCTCTTTGCACCTTTCCTTCTGCTATCTTCTCCCTGATGGCCTGTCCCACTTCGTGCTCATTCTTATAGATGTAGGCTCCATCAAAGTGCCGGTACCCAGTATCAATGGCCATCTTCACTGATGCCACACAGGCTCCCTTAGGGGTCTGAAATGACAAGGGGATTGAGGTTTGGTTTAAAAGAAATGGGTCTTTAGTGTAATCATTATTAATCAGGACACTATGCTGTACATAGTTTTAGACTAGAGTGAATGACAAATTCCCAATTCCATGCTGTTGTGATTAGAAGACGGTATCTGAAGGCTGGAGACACTAACCTCCTACAGAGGAGTCTCCCATCCTCAGTGGGAGACTCGACGCATCCTGTGTCTGCCCTCAGCTTTGTGGCTTCAGAGATGTGACTTGACAAATTTTACCACTGACAGATTTCACGCTATCCACATTACAGGAGGGCACAAGTTCATTGAAAAAGGCTTGAATATAAATCAGAAGTTTGGGTGGATAAGATATATCCATAGAATGAATACTATCCAGTAATAAAGAGAAATGAACTATTGATACATACAGCAACATGAATGAATATCAAGTAACTACACATAGGAAGTAAATACTTTATGATTCCACTTATATAACATAATAGATATTGAAAACTAATCTACAGTGACAAACACAGATCAGTGATTACTTGGGTAGGGGGGTGTGGACATGGTGGCAGCAAAGGATTACAAGGAGCAAGGAAACTTTTGGCAGTGATTGATATATTCACCATCTTGATTGGGATGATGGCTTCATGGGTGCATACAGGTGTCAAACTCATCAAATTGTATACTTTAAATATGTGCAGTTTGTTGTATGTCAATTATACTTCAATAAAGCTGTGGAAAAATGATTGTTGGGGGCATGCTAGATGTTTTGAAGATATATTTATCAAATTTGGTAGCCAAACCTTGGTTCATTTTATTCACTTGCGTGAAACATAAGAATGAGAATATCCTCTTCCCTGAACATTGACAAGAACAAAAAACAACACCTGACAAATTGTTAACACTTGAGGTATGTTATCCATTTTTCAGATTACACATACATTATAGTTCTTTAGTCATGGCATTTTAGTTATTTATTTTTATTAAGGTAACATTGGTTAATAACGTATCGATTTCAGGTGTACGATATTATAATTCAGTATCTGTATATTCTGTTGTATATTCTTACCACCCCAAGTCTAGTTTCCTTAAGATTTATTTGACCTCCATTTCTCCCTCTCACCAACTTTCTTCCCCTTTGGTAACCACCATTCTATTATCTGTATCTATGAATTTATTTTTGTTTTGTTTTGTTACTTCATTACTTTTTTGTTTTATATTCCACATGTGAGTGAAATTATATGGTTTTGCCCTTTTCTGTGTGACTTATTTCACGTAGCATGATATCCTCAAGATCCATCTATGTTGTCACAAATGGCAATAGTTTATCTTTTTATGATTAATACTTCATTGTGTATGTGTTTCACATCTTTATTCATTCATTTATTGATAGACACTTAGGTTCTTTACATATCTTGGCTATTGTAAATAATGCTGAAATGAACATAGGGGCACATATATCTTTTTTAATTAATGTTTTTATATTCTTTGGGTAAATACCCAAAAGAGAAATTGCTGGGTCATATGATGACTCTATTCTTAATTTTTTGAGGAACATCTATATTATTTTCCATTGTGGCTACAACAGTGTACAAGTTTCTCCACATCCTGTCCAACACTTGTTATTTCTTGTATTTTTTATAACAGCCATTCTAACAGTTATGAGGTGATATCTCTTTGTGACTTTGATTTGCATTTCCTTAATAATTCAATGATGTTGAACATCTTTTCATATGCCAGTTGGCCATCTCTATCTCTTCCTTGGAAAAATGTCTGTTCAGATCCTCTGCCATTTTTTAAATCAGGTTGATTTTGTTGTGGTTGTTGTTGAGTTGTATGAGTTCTTTAGATATATTTGGATATCAATCCCTTATGAAAAGTATCATTTGTAAATATCTTCTCCCATTCAGTTGGTTGACTTTTTGCTTCGTTGATGGTTTTCTTTGCTGTGCAGAAGCTTTTTTGTTTGATTAGTCCCATTTGTTTATTTTTGCTTTTGTTTTCATTGCCTTTGGAGTTAAATTCACAAAAAACAACAGTGAGATCAATGTTCAGAAGCTTAGGGCCTATGTATTTTATTGTTTCAGGTTTTACATTCAACTCCTTAATACATTTTAAGTTTTGTGTATGATATAAGGTAGTTACCTGGTTTTATGCCTTTGCAAATGGCTGTCCAATTTTTTCAGCGCCATTTATTGAAGAGCCTTTCCTTTCTCCATTGTATATTCTTGGCTCCTCTTTTCATAAATTACTTGCCTATATATGTGTGGGTTTATTTCTGGGCTCTCAGTTCTGAGTCACTGGTCTCTTTTTCTGCTAATACCATACTGTTTTGACCACTATAGCTTGTAGTTTAGTATAAAATCAGGAAGGGTGACTCCTCTGGCTTTGTTCTTTTTCCTCAGGATTGCTTTGGCTATTTGAGGTCTTCTGTGGTTCCATACAAATTTAAAGATTTTTTTTGTTCTATTTCTGTGAAAAATGTCATTAGGATTTTTGACAGGGATTATATTGAATCTGTAGGTTGTTTTAGGTATGTACATTTTTAACAATGTTAATTCTTCCAATCCATGAACACAAAGTATCTTTCCATTTCTCACGTCTTTTTCAATTTCTTTCAGCAATGTCTTAATTGTTTACAGTGTACAAGTCATTCACCTCCATTAAGTTCCTAGGTATTTTATCCTTTTGTTGCAATTGTAAATGGGATTGTTTTTATTCATTTCTTTTTCCAATTGTTTGGTTTTAGTATATAGAAACTCAACAGATTTTTGTATATTGATTTTGTATCTTGCAAATTTATTGTATTATTATTATTATTATTTCTAACAGTTTCTTTTATTTTATTATTTTTGTGTGTGTGGAGTTGTTAGGGATATATATATATATCCACAAATAGTGATAGTCTTAGTTCTTCTTTTTCAATTCGGATGCCTTATATTTCTTTTAGTTGGCTAATTGCTCTGGGTAGGACTTCCAGTATTATGTTGAATAAAAGTGGAGAGAGTGGGCATCCTTGTCTTGGTCTTGATTTTAGTGGAAAAGCTTTCAGTTTATCACCACTGAGAATGTTAGCTGTGGACTTGTCATACATAACCTTCATTATATTGAGATTCTTTCCTTTTATACCCATTTTATTGAGTTTTCATCATAAAATGCTGTTTCTGCATTTATTGAAATGATCACATGATTTTTATCCTTAATTTTGTTTATGCGGTATATTACATTAATTGATTTGCTGATGTTGAACTATCCTTACATCCCTGGAATGAATCCCACTTGATGATGGTATATAATGTTTTTAATGTATTGTTATATTCAATTTGCTAGTGTTTTGTTGAAAAATTTTGCATCTATATTCATCAGAGATATTGGCCTGTAATTGCCCTCCTCTTCCTCCTCCTCTTCTTCCTCCTCCTTTTTTTTGTGATGTGCTTGACTGATCTTTGTATTAGGGTAATGTTGGCCCCACGAAATGAATTAGGAAACATTCCCTTCTTTTTAATTTTTGGAAGACTTTGAGAAAGATAGATATTATAACTTCTTTGAATGTGTGGTATAATTCACAAGTGAAACCATCTGGTCCTGGACTTTAGTTTTTTGAGGGAGATTTTTAAATGTAATTTAATTTTTATTTTTTATTGTTAAATTTATTGGGGTGACTTTGGTTAGTAAAAATTACATGGGTTCCAGGTGTACAATTTTACAGTACATCATCTATGTATTGCATTATGGGTTGCATTATGTGTTCATTACCCAGAGTCAGTTCTCTTTCTATCATCACATATTTGAGCCCCCTTCCCTCCTCTCCTACCCACCTCCCCCTTACCCACAGATAGTCACTAAACTATTGACTGTGTCCATGAGTTTTTGTTTCTTTGTTGCTTTCAGTTTTATATTCCACATATAAGTGAAGTCGTATGGTTCTTGGTTTTTTCTGTCTGGCTTATTTTGCTTAGCATGATGATCACAAGGTCCATCCATGTTGTCATAAATGGCTGTATTTCATCTTTTCTGATGGCTGAGTAATATTCCATTGTGTAAGTGTACCACAACTTCTTTATCCAGTCATCTATCACAGAACACTTAGGCTGTTTTTATGACTTGGCCACCATGAATAGTGGAACATTGGGGTACATATATCTTTGCAGGCTAAAGTTTTCAAATTTGGGGGGGGTAGATACCCAGAGAGGGAATTGCTGGGTCATATGGTAACTCTATTCTTAATTTTTGGAGGAACTTCATACTGTCCTCCATAGTGGTTGTAACAGTTTGCATTCCCACCAGCAATATATGAGGGTTCTTTTTTATCCACATCCTCTCCAGCACTTGTTATTCCTTGTCTTGTTGATAACAGCCATTCTCACAGGTGTGAGGTGGTATCTCATTGTGGGTTTGATTTGTCTTTCCCTAATAGCTAGTGCAGTTGAGCATTTTTAAAATATATCTGTTGGCTATTTGTATGTATTCCTGGGAGAAGTGTTTGTTCAGCTCCTCTGCCTATTTTTAAACTGGATTTTTTTTTGTTATTGAGATGTATGAATTCTTTTTTTTAATATAGAAAAGTTAAAGTTTATTATAGAAAAGTTAAAAATTAAAGTACACTCCGAGATGGTGAGCGGGCTGACCCAAGAAGAGGAACAAGCCTATAAATTGTTTGTATATTTTAAACGTTAGCCCCTTATCAGAGGCATTTGCAAATATTTTCTCCCATTCAGTTGGTTGTCTCTTTGCTTTCTTGATGGATTTTTTTTTTTTTGCTGTGTAGAAGCTTTTTAATTTTATATAGTCCCATTGATTTATTTTGCTTACCTTGCCTTTAAGGTCAGGTTTATAAAGTCCTCCCTCAACCCAAGGTCTGTAAGTTTAGTATTGATGTTTTCTTCTATACAGTTTATTGTTTCAGATCTTATGTGGAGGTCTTTAATGCATTTTGAGTTTATTTTGGTATATGATGACAGTTCACAGTTCAGATTTATTCTTTTGCATGTGGTTTTCCAATTTTCCCAGCACCATTTACTAAGGGGCTTTTTTTTTCCCCATATATTTTTTGCTCCTTGGTCAAAAATTATCTGTCCACATATTTGTGGGTTTATTTCTGGGGTTTTGATTCTGTTCTATTGTTCTGTGTGTCTGTTTTTCTGCCAATACCAAGCTGTTTTTGTTATTGATGCTTTCTTTGTAGTGTGGATTGAAATCAGAGAGCGTGACACCTCCAGCCTTATTCTTTTTATGTAGGATTGCTTTGGCAATTCAGGGTCTTTTGTGGTTCCATACAAATCTAATGACTTTTTATCTGTTTTTTGAAAGAATATCTCTGGGATTTTGATGGAAATTACATTAAATCTGTATATTGCTTTGGGTAATATGGCCATTTTAACTATGTTGAGTCTTTCAATCCATGAACATGAAATTTCTTTCTATTTCTTTGTGTTTTCTTTGCTGTCTTTTAATAGTGTCTTATAGTTTTCAGTGTATATAAGTCCTTTGCTTTTTTGGTTAAGTTTATGTTTAGGTATTTTCTTTTTGTTGTGATCACAAAAGATATTGTTTTTATTATTTCTTTTCCTGAAGTTTTGTTGTTGATTATATAATTTTAAAAATTGATTTTTGTACATGGATTTTGTATCCTGTAACTTTACTGTATTCATTTATTGTTTCTAATAGTTTTCTGGTGGAGTCTGTAAACTTTTCTGTGTAAAGGATCATGTCATCTGCAAAAAGTGAGTTTTACTTCTCTCCCAATTTGGATATTTTAAATTTCTTTCTATTTCCTGATTGTTCTGGCTAAAATTTCCAGTACTATATTGAAGCAGTCAGGACAGGAGATATCCCTGTTTTGTTTTTGATTTTAGGAGAATAGGCTTCCATTGTTCCTCATCCAGTAAGATATTACCTGGCCTCTATTATGTTGAGGTACTTTCCGTTTCATTGAGTGTTTTGATCATAAATGGATTGTGTCTTGTCAAATGCTTTTTCTGTGTTAATTGATATAATCATATGGTTTTACTTTTTTATTTTGCTTATTTGGTGTTATCACATTGATTAATTTGCACGTGTTGAACCATCCTTGTGCCCCTGGGATGAATCCCACTTGATTATGGTGTATAATCTTTTTAATGCATTGTTGTATTCTGTTTGCTAGTATTTTGTTTAGGATTTTTGCATCAGAGATATTGGTCTATAGTTTTCTTTTTTGGTGTTATCCTTATCAGGCTTTGGTATTAGGATAATGTTGGCCTCATAAAATGAGTTAGGAAGTATTGCTTCTTCTTCAATTTTTGGGGAGAATTTGAGGAAGATAGACATTAATTCTTCTTTGAATGTTGTATAAAGCTTGTTGTGAGACTGTCTGGTCCTGGCCCTTGGGGAGGTTTTGAATGATTGTTTCAATTTCCTTATTATTGATTGGTCTGTTGAGATTATTCAGTATCTTGGTTAAATCTAGGTAGACTATATGTTTCTAGAAACTTGTTCATTTCTTCAAGGTTATTTAATTTGGTGACATGTAGTCCTTCATAATATTTTCTTATGATCCTTGTATTTCTGTGGTACCAATCATAATTTCTCCCCTTTCATTTCTAATTTGGGTTATTTGTGTCTTTTCTCCCTGTCCCTTGGTAAGCCTAATGAGGTGTTTGTCAATTTTATTGATGAAACAGCTCTTTGTTGCCTTATTTTAATTGTTTTTCTTGCCTCTATTTCATTTAGTTCTGCTCTAACTTTTATTATTTCCTTCCTTTCTCTGACCTTGGTCTTTTTCTGTTCTTCTTTTTCTAGTTCTTTAAGATGGGATGTTAGGTTGTTTACTTGTGCTTTTTCTTTTTTTTTCTTTTTTTTTTTTGAGATAGATCTGTAATGATGTAAATTTCCCTCTTAATACTGCTATTGATGCATCCTAGTAATTTTGAAACATTGTATTTTCACTGTCACTAGTTTCTAAGTAATTTTTAACCTCCTTTTATTTTCTTTGATCCAGTCACTTTTTAAAATAACATGTTGTTTAATCTCCATGTATATATGGATTTTTCCTCTTTCCTTTTGCAGTTGATCTCTAATTTCAGAGCTGTGTGGTTTGAGAATACACTTGGTATGATTTCAGTCTTCTTGAATTTGCTGAGACTAGTTTTGTGTCCCGGTGTATGGTCTAGCCTTGAGAATGTTCCACGTGCACTAGTAAAGAAGGTGTAGTCTTGTGTTGTAGGATGGAGTGTCCTGTAAATGTCAATTATGTCCAATTGCTATAATGTGTCATTTAAAGCTGAAACTTCTTTATTTATTTTCTTTTTGGGTAATCTATCCATGACTGTCAAGGGGGTGTTTAGGTCCTCTACTATAATTGTGTTTTGTCACTTTTTCCTTTTAGACCTGTTAATAGTTGCTTTGTAGTTTCTTACTGATTGGGGGGCATATACGAATGTCATGTCTTCTTGTTGTGGTATTGTCCCTTTTATCATTGTGAAATGTCCATCTTTGTCTCTTATCACCTTTTTATCCTGAAATCTCTTTTGTCAGATATAAGTATGGCTACTCCTGCTTTTCTTTGGAGGCCATTTGCTTGGAGTATTGCTTTTCCATTCTTTTACTCTGAGTCTGTGTTTGTCCTTGTGGCTGAGGTTTGTCTCTTGGAGACAGCATATGGATGGTGTGTTTCTTTTGTGTGTGTGTGTTTTTTTTCGTTTTGTTTGTTTGTTTGTTTGTTTGTAGTATTTCTCTTTTTTTATTTTTTATTTATTTATGTGGGTAGTTCCCTGGCTGGGAATCGAACCCAGGCTGCAGCGTTGACAGCACCAAAGCCTTAGCCACTACACCACCAGGGAACTCCCAGGATGGGTTTGTTTTTTAATCCAGTCTGACAATCTGTGTCTTTTTATTGGTAAGTTCAGTCCATTTACATTTAGGATAATGGTTGATATATCAAGATTTCCTATGGCCATTTTATTTTCTGCTTTTCAGTAGCTTGATGTCTCAATTTCTTCATTTATTTTCTCACTGTCAGTTTTTTTTAATTTGATGGTGTTCTATATTTTTTGTCCTATTTCCTCTTTTTTTTTTTTTTTTTGGTTATGTGTCTTAGTTCTAAGTTTTTTTGTTTTTATTTTTGTTTTGTTTTGTTTGAGTAGTTACCATGAGGTTTATGAATAAAAAATTTTCATATATATAGTGGCTCCTTTTCTTAAGCATGTTTCTTATCTCAGTTCTCTTTTGGAAATTTAAACCTTTACTCTCTTCCTTTTCATGTTTTTCTTGTCCCAACTTTTTCCCATTTATTTTGACTTTTTGTTTCAGGTCAAATAGCCTCCTTCAGTATTTCCTGAAATGGCCAGCCTTGTGCTAGAGAATTCTTGAGGGAAGTTTTTTATTGCTATTTCAATTTCCTTACTAGTGATCACTGTATTCAGGTTTTCTAATTCTTCATGATTCAGTTTAGGAAGATTTCCTTTGTAGGTTTCTGTCTCCCCCCTACCACAAATTCTTAAGAATTCTTTCTTTATTATTAACTTTTGACAGTTTTAGTATAACGTGTCTTGGAGAGTTTTTTGCATAGAGATAATTAGGTGTTCTGTTAGCTTCTTTTTTTAAAATCAGGATTAGGGTTTTATTTTTTATTATTATTTTTTATGTACAATTTTTTAAAATTCGTTTTTATTGTTAGACTTTTTGGGGTGACATCTGTTAACAAGGATTACATAGGTTTCAGACATACAATTCTACAGTGCATTGTCAACTTGATGTATAATAAGTTCACCACCTAATGTGACTTCTCTTTCCATCACCTTATATTTAGCTTCCCCCCCTCCTCTCCCACCTCCTCCCCTTTCTCCCCTCCCTAACCCACTCGTCCCCAAATAAACATTAAACTATTGATTGTGTCCATGAGTTATTTGTTTGTTTGTTCATTTCTTTTTTCTTTATTGCTTACAGTTTTATATTCTGCATATATTCCGAGTGAAGTCATACAGTTCCTTGTTTTTTCTGTCTGGCTTATTTCACTAAGCATGATGATCGCCAGGTCCATCCATTTTGTTGCAAATGGCAATATTTCATCTTTTCTTACAGCTGAGTAATATTCCATTGTGTATATGTACCACAGCTTCTTTATCCAGTCATCTGTCGCAGGGCACCTTGGTTGTTTCCATGTTTTGGCCACTGTGAACAGCGCTGCGATGAATATTGGGTAGCTTCTTGTACTTAAATGTCTAATTCCTTCCCTATGTTTGGGAAGTTCTCATCAATTAGTTCTTTAAATAGGCTCTATGTTTCCTTCTTTCTCTCTTTTCCTTCTGGGATACCTATTATCCTTGTGTTGTTATATATAATGGAGTCAGATACTTCTTGTAGAATTCTTCTATTTTTTAAAAAGTATTAGTTTTATTTAATTCTTCTATTTAATTCTTCCTGAATCATTTCTAGATTTTTTTTTTCTTCAACCTCACTAATTTTCTCTTCCATGGGGTCTGTTCTATTTCCAATATGTTCTAATTAATTCTTTATCTCATTTATTGAATTCTTCTGCTCCAGAATTTATGTTTGGTTGTTTTTAATAGTTTCAATCTCTTTGGTAAATACTCCTTCTATTCATTAATTTTACACCTGAGCTCATCGAACTGCCTTTCTGAGTTTCCTTGTGTATCATTGAGTCTCTTCATGATTGCTATTTTGAGTTCTCTATTATTTAGATCACTATCTGCATGACTTGGAATTTGGTTTCTGGAGAATGGTCATTTTCTTTCTATATTACCATGTTATCTTGGTTGTTCATGGTACTTGGTAATTTGCCAGTGCATTTGAAATAGTGACTACCTTTCATATTTAGGTACCATTTTGATTTTAGCAATCCAGATGGTTGATAATTAGAGGTCTTCATTTTGTTTTCCAGTAGATGGTACTATAGTAATAGGTTTTGTTTTCTCTTACCTATGGTAATTGTATCTCTGGGGTGTGGGGAGTTATTGCTATGGTCATAGGAGTTGCCACCTGGGTGACAGGGTGGGGAGTGTTCTATGTTTGGGTCATCTGGGTTTTGGGGCACTACTACTGTGTTGGGGGGATGTGGTGCTGGTGGGAAGCTGGGTTTGTGAGCCCAATGTGCTGTTACCTGCTTTCCTGCTAGTGCCACTCTGCTGTAGCTGGGAGACCATACACATGTCTCTGGTGCTGCTACCAGGCTCCATTGCAGTCAGTAGAGGGAGTGAGTTCTTAGGTGCCAACAGCTGTTTCTATCCCTTTTACCCTCCACTGGACCATAGTGTGGGGGCTGTACCCCAACTAATCCATTAGCTGAGGCCACAGGCTTAGCCACAGTGACTGAGGAACTACATTTGCAGGTATCTTTGCTGTCTTTGCCCCTATTCTGCCCATCCTATTTGTTCCAATACACCCTCCTTCTGTTGTATCAATGTGTGGATCTCTCAAGGTTGCTAGTGTGTTGAGCAGAGGAACCTTTGTTTCATTATAGAAATCTGATTAGTCATAGTTTTAAGAGGGATATACACAGGAGTCTACACACTCTGTCACACTCTATGACAGGCATGTCCAACCTGCAGCCCAGGATGGCTTTGAATGTAGCCCAACACAAATACTTAAAACTTTGAGGTTTTTTTTTTTTAATAGCTCATCAGCTATCATTAGTGTTAGCATATTTTATATGTGGCCCAAGACAATTTGTCTTTCAATGTGGCCCAGGGAAGCCAAAAGGTTGGACACCACTGCTCTATGATGACATTTTGAATATTTAAGAGTGTGTCTTAACATATAGAGGGCCAATAGACATAAGATGCTAAATGTCACTAATCATTAGAAAAATGCAAATTAAAACCACAGTGAAATATCACCTCACACCTGTCAGAATGGCTATCATCAATGAAGCAACAAACAAAAAATGTTAGTGAGGATGTACAGAAAAGGGAATTCTTGTGCACTGTTGATGGGAATGCAAATTCGCAGCCAATATGGAAAATATTATGAAGATTCCTCAAAAAATTAAAAATAGAACTACCTTATGACCTAGCATTTCACTTCTGGGTATTTACCTGAAGAAATCCAAAATACTAATTAAAGATAGAGGCATTCCTATGTTCATTGCAGCATTATTTACAATAGCCAAGATATGGAAGCAAACTAAGTGTCCATCAATAAATAACTAAATAAAGAATATGTGGTATGTATATACAATGGAATATTATTCAGCTATAAAAAGAATAAAATCTTACTATCTGTGACAACATGGATGGATTAAGGGGGTATTATACTAGGTTAAATAAGTCAGACAGAGAAAGACAGATATCAAATGATTTTACTTATACATGAAATCTAAAGAACAATATAAATGAACAAACAAAACAGAAGCAGACTCATAAATACAGAGAATAAATTAATGGTTGCCAGATGGAGGGTTGGCTGAAAAAGGTAAAGAAAGTAAAAAGTACAGTTGCTAGTGACAAAATAATCATGGTGCTGTTAAGTACAGCATATGAAATATAATCAATAATATTGTAATAACTATGTATGGTACCAGATATAGGCTGATCAGATGTACAGGTGTAAGTGAAACAAAACAACTATACTGTCCTGATTCAAACAGTACCTATGGTCATCCTTCTGATACGTTGAATTTAGCCCAGTGAGACTAGGCTGACCATAGGTACCATTTGAAACAGAACAGTACCGTTGTTTTCTGTCCCACTTAAATGGTACATCTGGTCGGCCTAGATAGATAGATACTAGACTTACTGGGGGATAACTTTGTAAATTATATGAATGTCTAATCACTACGCTGTACACCTGAAAATAATAGAGAAGGTCAACTGTAATTGAAGAAAATAGAAAAAGAGTATATGTTAATTTACATTATTTCTTAAGGAGAAATGGAAAACTTGATGGAGATTTCCATCAAGAGAAACACCTAGCCTCATCAAATAAAAATTTTAAATCCTCTTTTAGGTTATGTGTGTGAGAGAGATTTAAACTATTGGTTGAATTTTATTGACCTCATATTCAGGTGATGATCATTCTAGTCTCACAAATGTTGAAACAACTTATGCTTGCTTCTGTATTGTCAGTGTTCTAACCAAATGCTTGACAAATCGTATCAGACCTGTGAACTCTGGTCCATAGGTATTGATTTGTTGTAGAATGAATGAGATAAGAAATCTCTTGTATTTCTAGTGGTTTATAGTTCTGGGCTAGAAATACAAAGCCTTGGGAGTATAAATTGTATTTTCTTTCCCTATTTCAGTGGAAAGTCAGCACTAATGAGAAGATAAGATGATATGAAAAATGAACAAGCTGACTACACAAATGGTATTAGAAAATAGGACTCATAGTGACAAATATCAAATAGTTGGAAAAAGATACACACCTTCTAGAACTTCTTTGATTGACTAGCACGATTAAGAGAAATTGAGCCAAAGAAAACCCTAAACCATAAAATGAGATGTTATGGATGACAGCAAGTGTGACAATAAAAGCACAGTGGGAAGAGGAGGCTTGGGATAGAATATAGAAATTTATAGGCTAAAAATAAAACTATTACTTTCATTCTCAGGTGGTATACTGCATAATAGTATTCATGACAAGAATAAACCTTAATACGAGATGAAAATCACTAAGAGGAAAGATCAGGGCTACAGGGGATTCTGGCTAAACTTAATCAACAGGGTTCTTGCTGAAGACATGTCTGAGTGAACAAACATATTCATGATCTGGGGATGGTGGAGCATGAGGAACCTGATTGGCTATTGAAGGTGATCAGATGTAGAAGATGCTAAATTGAGTTATCAGGATGCTTGATTAGATTGGGCAACGCAGAGATGAACATGGAAGTCCATGTTGGAAAAGAGTTCAAGGAAGCCTCGTTAGGGTTTGGTCAGGAATCTGTGTCAGGGGTGAGGTGGTCTCACAATCTCTCCCTAGAGGGGTCAGACCTAAGAGGGAAGCATACGTAAGTGGTCCTGGGGTACTAAATCTATTTCTCAATATTGTTCTGCTTTTTCCCCCACTTTGATAGTAGATATGAGTGAAAGAAATGTTTTATTTTCTTCTTTGCTACAAGCAAAAAGAAAACACATTCAGCTCCACTCAGGAAATGATTGTCAGTCAAAGAAAGACACAATAAGATTTCACTCACCATTCTATTAATAAAAGAGGATGGCCAATTTCTCCACTATACCCAATCACCACGCATAAACAAGGGTCCAGTATGACCTTATCTTCTAATGCTTTTCAGAGAATATTAGAAAGTAACTATTAATTTTTAAGTAATGGCAACTCATTTACATTTTTGTAAAACACCACATGGGCTAATATTTTGAGGGTCAAGGAACAAATATATATATAAAATCAGTTGGGGTTTGATTTTGCTTTTAGTATAGTGTGTATCCTGAGTTCTTTCCAGTACCTGGGACCCCTTCACACTCACACTTCTGGCCATGGCTTTTAGAAATCAAACGACAAGAACCAACTTCTGCATTTTGTAACGTTATTCCTCTCTACAGGCAATGAATGCTGCACACCCACTGTAAAAAGTGGTTCAGTGGTGGAGGTAGAGGGTAACAAAAAAAAATATCAGGGAGAAAATTTTGGCTTTGTATTTCAAAAACATAACCTGCCAAAGTTAAAATGAACTAAGATGAGAAGAGATGGAATACATAGAAACCAAGTGAAAGAACTGTAATGAATCAGACAAAAAATAATGACTTGAACTTGGTCAATGGCTATGAGAAATAATTTGGCTGGAGCCTCAGAAGGCAGTAACTTGGCTGAATGAGACCAATTAGTAATTTTCTATTTACTGAACCCTATTCTGTTCCTTGGCTGTAAATTCCCACATGCCTGTGCTGTATTCAGAGTTGAGACTCATGTTTCTCTCCCACTGCAAAATTTCATCACAGCAGTCCCTGTACCTATCACAATAGACCCTCCCCTTGAATAAAGTCTTCCTTACTGTGCTTTAGTAAATGTCATCGAATAATTATTTTCCTTTAACAACCTATCTCCACTATTAAAAAAATACTTGTGTAAGAACAAAGCTTTGCGTTCTCCAGATGAAATAAGATTTTGTGGGTTGAGAGCTGGAGGGGAATAAGGTGGGCATTGAGGAGAAATCAAGGAGTATTTAAAGGATGGCATATTTCTGAGAGAAGGTTTTGAGCCTTGTGCCCCTACCCCCTGCAGCTCAGGGGCAGAATGGACTTGATGTTCCAGGCTCCTTTTTGGTTACTCATCAAGGACTTGGACTTCACTTCTCCTTTGCCCCATATGCAAAGCCTTTGGCTCACTCTCCAGGTTGTGAAAACTGTTTGCAGTTATAGAAATCTCAACTAGGGCCACCCAGGAAGAAACATTGGATCGATTATGACCTCAATCCACCTTCTTAGGTCACTGCTTCCCCATTAGCTTCATGTTTTTTGATCTACCCCATAACTAGATTTGTTCATTATTACTTTTATCTTTGAACAAGTGTTCTTTCTCTTAAATTATGTGTGTGTGTGTGTGTGTGTGTGTGTGTGTATGTATTTGCCTTCAGTTATACACTTACAGATTTAAAATCCCTTGTTTCTAGCCCATTGTTTTGATTCCTGTGTTACCTACAAAAATGCCTCACATGTGGTAGGAAAAACATATTTATTGAACCCATTTATTTTCTATTTTTCAAAATATTTACCATTGGTCCTAGACTTCTGTCATTTGCACGCCTGATAATATTCTTGAGTTTTACTTGAAGTTTTTAAAATTAATATTGGCCATTAACTCTGTGGGCTGAGATTCATAAAAATGAAATTAATTTCTATCAAAAAAAAAAGTAAAACAAGATTCAAATCTCTCACTATTGGACTTACCCAGATGGAGCTATTGAGAGAGAGAGACAGAAATAAGGGAGATCTGTCAAGAGGCTATTGTGGACTATTATATCCCTGTATAAAAGCATTCTGGGAAACTTTCATGGAGAAAAGTCACATGAATAATTTGTAATTTTCATCAGTGATCATTAGATGATATAATGCACAGAGAGCTTAGTGCTATTAATTGTTGGTTCCATTTCAAATTCCCTGAATCCACAGAAAAGTTGAGCATATTAAGAGAAAAAAAAAAATCTTTGTAAGTCAGGAGAAGCTGAGCTGGTCAGCGTCACACAGTTCCATAATACTGTTCTTCCAAGCTGCTTTCTCAGAGTTCCTATCTCCATATGTTCTAGTGGAATCTAAACAGGGCAGAAGTTGGAGGAGATGGTGTTAGTCTTTCTTATTTTACCTTCCAACTCTGCTCCTTCCCCATCTCCCCCACGAAGACATGCCTAAAATTTTGCCTGGTGCTCTGCTGCTCTCTAACTTCTGTATCACAACTGGACAGGATCTCAGGACAAATATCGACTGACTTGACTGTGTACACAAAACATGAATGAATTTCAGTTAAAGAGTTACCTCAGCCCAGCATTCACCTTGTATCTTTTGGGGAATGAAATGTTTTGAAAAGAGACTCAGGCATGTCAAGTGGAAAAGACTAAAATTTGACATCAGATCTCCACCTCTAGGAATAACACTGATACTGAAGTTAAATCTAATTTAGTACTTTTATTTCAAGGTGACCAACTTGGACACAGGTAATTCTAGCCTCTACTACATCAGCCCTGTGTAGATGATAAACGGGTTATCAGTTGTGTGGTTTGGAATGGAAATCCACGATTCTGCTCTATCCCCATTTCCATCATCCCCACCCCCTTCCCCTCCTGGAAATCTTCTACATACTTATTGTGTGTTTTTCTTCACATTAGAGATTCTGATTTTGTGAAACATACCATTAACTCCTTGTGTTACTTTACAACTGATAATATTTCTGATCACGAATGTGGTTTGTGCATGTGTGATCTTGATTTCTAACACTATTCTTCTCATGTCATATTCTCTACTTGGTATATGTCTTATCTTCTGAAGTAAGTTATAACTCTTTTTGGGAAATGACACAAAACTGCTTTTGAATGTCTCTAATCCATGGCATTTATGAGAGCTGTCCAGGAAGTATCTAGCCATGTAATATGAAAAATAGAGGCATTTATGGCTGGATTTTTCCTGGACAGAATGCATAAACACACACACACACACACACACACACACCTCCTAGGACATATATTTCAGGATATATATTCCTGGATACTTTTTGTTTGTTTGTTTTTGTTTTTGTTTTGTTGGTTTTTTGTTTTTTTTTTGTATGTGGGTAGTTCCCCGGCTGGGAATCGAACCCAGGCTGCAGCGTTGACAGCACCAGCGCTGAAGCCTTAAGCCACTACACCACCAGGGAACTCCTCCTAGATACTTTTATATACAGAAATGCACATGGAAAGTCTTAGCTAGAAATATGCAGCTTCACTGATATAACATATATTTGTAGTAGGCAATACAGAGATTAGAGCATAGGATCTGAACCCAGACTATGTGGATTCAAATACCTGCTCTGTTCCTGAGCATTGTAAGTTTGGGGCAATTTATTTTATCTTTCTGTACCTCAGTTTTTTCATCTGTAAAATGTGGTATTAAATATTATCTCATTTATGATCTCGTGAGCATTAAATTAGAAAATGCATGTAATATGGAGAATGTAAAAGAGTTCCTAGCACATGGTTAAGTGTTCAGATAATTTTAGTTATTATTATTATTGTATCCATTTACATCTCCATGCCCGCTGATGCTCATATACATATACATCTCCTCTCGAAAATTCATTCATTAATTTGACAAGCATTAGGTGAAGACCCATTACATACTAGATACTCTACTGGGAATATAGAGCTCAATAAGGCATGGTCTCTTTTCTAATGAATTCACAGTCCTGTGGGGAAGACGGCAGAGAAACTGATTATAATCCAGTGTGATAGCTGCTACAATAGAGTCAGATAAAAGGGGCTATGTGAACATGCAGGAGGGACACGTCGTGGTGGCTGAGACGTGGGATTCTAAGAAGAAATAGCCTTGAGCTGAGTCTTCAAGGTTTGGGAGAAGTTAGCCAAGTGAACAAATCAGGAGAAAGGGTGTGTCAGGTGGAAGGTAGCATGTTCAAAGGCAGGGGGATGGGAGAGTTGTTCAGGGAACACAGGTAGTTCTGTTTTACACATAGGGAGAGATTGGAAGAGCAGTGGTAGATGCTGCTGTGCAGACAGGTCTTGACCGAACCATAATGGCCCAGTGTGCAAGGTAAGGACTGTGGACTCTACCCAATAATTGATAGGGAGCCATTGAAATGATTGAGCAGGCAGTGATCAGATTAGGATCTGAGGAAGATCCTGATAGCTCCACTTTGGATAATTAATTGGAAGGGAACAAAATTGAAAGAGTGACCCAAAGATAAGTTAAGAGCCTCAACTGAGGTGGTGACAGTGACGATAAAGAGGAGGGTGTAAACTGGGGAACTGTTTCTGAGATACATTGAACAGTGATGTAGGTGGTGATGTGAAGGGGAGAAATGAGGGAGAGGGTAGAATGGAGGAATGTACTCAGATTTCTGGGTTGGGGGCTGGGAGTGGTTGGTTTTATTTGCTAAGAGAAATAGTATTTTGAAGGGAAGGGGAGATGGTGAGCGTAGTTTTGTCATGTTGAGTTAGAAGTGCCTGTGGAAGATGGAGCAAATGGTTGTACAACAGAATTACCGAAGGGTCTTGCTAAATGCAGATTCTCAGGCTCTCCCCTTACAGATCCAGATTCAGTCAACCAGAGGTGAGACCTAAGGATCTGCAGTTTTAAAAAATGCCCCTGGTGGTTCTGATGTAGCCAGTCCACTGTTGTATAGGGAGCTATAACAAACAGAATAGGAAATAAAGACTTAGGAGTCTCTGCATACCTGTGCTGGGAGCAAAGATTATGAATGAGGTCATACTCAGACAACAAAGAAGGAAGAGGAAGAGACCAACCACCCAGGCTTTTATAATTGTTGCAACAGTGATTTTCCTTTGCATTACTAAAACAGGGGTACTGGGCAATTGAAGTGGAACTGAACTGAGTTATTGTAGTGTTAACTACTCTTGGTATCTGCAGTTTATCTTCCTCTGCCTTCTATTCTCCATGCTGCCCCAGAATTATCTTTCAAAAACAGTGATCCAATGATGCTACTGCTCTGTTCCTAAACTTTAAATAATTTCTTCTTTTCTATAACTCAGTCTCAGCTTGCATTTCCAGATTGAGCTGCCATCACCTCCACCACTGACTAATTCCTTGTGCCAGTCACTGTGGGCGTGGCCTTTTCTGGATATATCATGTATCCTGTGCCTCCATACTTCCCCTTCCGCCTAGCGTGTGCTGCCCCAGCTCTGCTTCTCTGCCTAAGTCACACTTAGCTTTACAGAGTTCATTCATACATAATCATTCAAATTTTAGTAGCACTTCTACACATAGCACCTTTTATTCTGGTAATCACCAGGAAATATTGAATTGCAATGAGGACAGCAGAAAGATTTAAGTAGCAACTTTATCGCGTTTTAATGGAAACCCACTTCAATCTTCATGGCCAAACTATTCCATTTCCTGTGTTTTCAGAGCAATCCTGTTCACAATTCTAAGATAACATTTACTCTTATCTTCATTGTTTAATAATTAGTTAATAATAACTGTGCCTCCTCTATTAGATTTTTAATCCTTAGGTAGCACAGACCGTTCTTGTCATATCTGAAGCTTCTATAGATTTGTCCTTCATACATGGTAGGTTTTCACTATTTGTTTGTTAGATTGAACTAAAAATTCCCAGATATAAACATAAAAAATCCATAAACTCAGCAATGCCACGTTCCTGAGATCAATCAAATAATCAGCATCCATCTGAATTTTAGGAAAGAAAGCAGGAAGATCCCATTCTCTAATCCAAGGTAATTTTTAGTCACAAATTGATTTAGTTTAATGTTTGGCTCAATACTCATTCAGCCAAACAGTAGTCCTTGGAAGTTGCTTTCATCATTACAAAAAGTAAATCAATGAGATCCATTCAAAATGAATTTGCAGATTATGCTTTAGGAAAGTTTCTTAAAAACAACCAGAAAGAGAGAGAAGCTTACCATTTTAGGTTCTGAGTAGGTACCAAGCCCGATGACAGGAATACTGTTTCCATCACTTAGAGGTATGCGATGATTTGTAGCACTGAGCTGCATCTTGTAGAGAGCCTGGGCTTTCAGATTTCTAGGAGTGATTCTGAACACCACAGGAAGAGTCTCTTTGAAAAGGTGTCCTAGGACCTATTTAATCAAAAAAAGGAGGGCCAGAGGGAGGAGCAGTGGGAGGGAAGAGTGATTGACAGATCTATTTCTCAACCTGTTTTCTTCCAGGTTTTTCTGGAACTCCTAACTGAGATTGTCCTTTGAACTTTATCAGAGACATATAAATAACTCATTGAGAGTTTATGCTTACTTCTCTGCAAAGAAAAGATTGAAAAAACAAAAGGAAACAAATCTAGCTGGCTTCTATCAGTTAGGATGCTTTTGTTGCCAAGCAACAGGCCCATCGCAAATTCTCTGAAACTATAAAGGTAATTTATTGGTTCATATTCCTGAAAGCTTCACCCTTAGGGCTAGCTTAAGGTGAGACTAGAGTAATGGCCTAGTCTTTCCTGGAGATTCTGATGCAGGACTGGGAAGGGGTCTGGGATTTTTATCACCTAGTTAATTTGGGAAACACTGGGCTAGAGGAGCAAATGATACAGCCAGGAACCAGTTTCTCTCTCCAGTTCTCTGCCTCCTCGCTCTTTCTCTCTCCCCTTATTGAAAGATGGTAATCAGCCTTTGGAGTGTTGTGCTTCCAGGTTCAAACTTACCAAAAAAGAGAGTTTACTTTCTCCACCACTCACACAGTAATCCAGGAATGGTTTTTTGTTTTTTGTTTTTTTTTTTGCCTCAGTTGCCTTTCTTGATTTAATGATCCATCACTAAATCAATCATAGTGTTCAATAAAGAAATTAAATAATTTTTAAAAGGCTGAGTGCCATAAGATAGATAATTAGAAGGCATTTCTAAATTTGGAGTGGGGTTAATCCCACCTGAGAAGATTCCGGAGGACATTAAGAAAAAGAAAAGAAGTATAGTAGCAGTTAGGAAAACAATGAATGTTTATGATAGTCTTCCTCCAAAGGATTATGCTGTGTATAAGAAAAGAGCTTTGGATCTGGTGACCTTAAAGATAACAGTCATGACACTGAAAGTGTCCTGAAGTTTGTCTATAATTGACTTGCCCTATCTCCAGGAAACTCATGTTTGCTTAAGTATATGCTATCAGCCAGTAGACACAATAATTTCTCCTAGGTTGGGGCAGTGTGAACATGGGCAGTAATGATCCTCACCATCGCTTGTAAATTGATCCAACAAACACTTATTGTGAATTTTTGTGTGCTATGATGTTGTCTAGTATATATTTATTTTTATTATTATTGGCTTTTTTGGTGTTTAGCTCTACAAATTTTAGCACATATATGGATCTGTGTAACTACCATCACAATTGTGATACTGAAATGTTTATAACCCAGAGAACTTCTTCATGCTATTTTTTTTTTTTTTTTTTTATAATCACACCATCCACTACCCCTACTCACTGGAAATCACTACCTGTTCTCCACGGCTATAGTTTTCTCTTTAGAGAATATCAGATGAAGTGAATCATGCAGTATGTAGTTTTTTGAGAATGGCTTCTTTCACCCAGCATAATGCCTTTGAGATTCATCCAGGTTATTGTTTGTATCAATAGCTTATTTTTTTTTTATTTCTGTGTAATATATATATATAAAATCTCACAGTTTGTTTCTGTATTTGAAGGACATTGGTTTTGTTTCTAGTTTTTGTTGATTGTGAACAGAACTGCTGCCAACATTCGTGTACAGGTGTTTGCATGAGCATTAGTTTTCATTTCCCCAGGACTGTTGGGTCATGGAAATACATTTAACTTTGTAGGAAGCTGCCAAACTGCTTTTCAGAACATTTTGCATCCCCACTAGCAATGCATGTGAGTTGCAGTTGCTCTCCAGCCTTAACTGCACTAGGTACTGTCAGTATTTTTTTTTTTTTTTTTTTTTTTATAATTCTGATAGATTTGTCATGGTATCTCATGATTATTTTAATTTGCATTTTCCACGTAGATAATGATGCTAACACATTTTCATGTGCTTATTTGACATCTGTAGCTCCTCTTGGTGAAGTGCCTCTTCTAGTCTTTTGCCTATTTTTCAACTGAGTTCTTTGTCTTGTTAGTGTTGAGTTTTGAGACTACTTGGTAAATTTTTGGTACATGTTCCTTACTGGATATGTGGTTTGCAAATATTTTTTTCTCAATCTGTACCTTGTTTTTTACTCTCTTAACTGTGTCTTTTATAGAGTAAATTTTTAAAATTTAGGTAATGTTCAATTTTTTTTGTATTCTGTTTTGAGTGTCATGTTAAAGAATTTTTTTTTTTTTTATCTAACCCAGGTCACAAAACTCTGTCTTTTTCCTAAAAGTTTTGTAGTTTCATGATTTTTGTTTAGATCTATAATCCGTTTTTGTATAATAGAGCAGATTTAAGTAGAGATGTTTTATTTTACATAAGCATATTCTATTGTTCCAGTTCCATTAGTTGAAAAAAATGTGCTTTCTGTACTGAATTTCTTTTGCAACATTGTTAAAAATCAAAGGCCATATTTGAGTGAATTTGTTTTTTCTATTTTGCTTCATCTATGTGTCTCTTCCTTCACTGATACTAATTACTGTAGCTTTAAAAAGCCTGAAAATCACGTAGTACTATTACTCCAACTTTATTCCTCTTTTCCAAAAGTGTTTGAATTATTCCTGTTCCTTTACTTTCTATATAAATTTTAGAATCAGCGTGTCTGTATCTTCAGAAATCCTATTGGAATTTTTATTGGAATTGACTTAAATCTGTAAATTAATGTGTTATTTTTACTACATTGAGTCTTTAAATCCATGAACACTGTCTATTCAGTTCTCAGATTTTGTAGTGATCTTTGAATTTATGTTGCCCATATACTAACTGGTGGCAAGTCTGAGACAAAATAGTGGTCTACCTGTGTAGTTCATTTCTCCAAAGTGTCTGATATACTGAATTCAGATCTAAGCATATACTAGTTCAGAGGTGAGCCCAGGGTAGTTCTTAAACAACTTTATGGGATCACTTCCCCAAATTCTTCCCTCACTACAATCTCCTTGTTACTTCCTAGTTTCTTAATGCTCTCTTTTATTGTCTTTCATCTAGAAAGTTTAAGCTTTGGTTACCCTGTTGCTCTGTCTTGTACTTTCACAAGCACACTTGTATCCACAATCATGAAACAAGAGAAGAGAGAGGGAATAAAAGAAACAGAGGTTGGGCCCACCTTCTTGGAACCATGGCTATAGTGAGAAGAGAGCAAAGATTTTGGAATCCTGCTGGTCTCTGTTACCTAAGAATGCTAAAAACCCTACCATGAAATTGCTTGGGAACTGGGGTATAGGAGAATGGAGGTGGGAAAAAGAGAAATGAAGTGGAGGGTTTTCACACTCTCTGAGTATTGTGAGTTACCCTCTCAAGCTAGAACTAGAGATCTTCTGAAATGCTTTTTGTACCCTGGTGCCCACTTTCTGATTAGTGGAGGGATATTGAGTGAGCCCAGTGCTGCTTGAGTTTTGGTCTTCTTTCCCAATCTACCTGCCACTATTTACTTTTCAGAGTCCTGAAATAATGTCCCCATACATTATTTCATGTTTTATCGCTGTATTCAGTGGGATAGTCAGCATAGAATATGCTTACTCCATCTTACCTGGAACTAGAACCCTCACATATTTTTTAATTTATAATTTATTACATGTCTTGACTATACTGATGTGAATTTAGATATTAGACTGCTTTTCTTATGAGAAATGGTTAAAGTTACTCCTTACATATTGATACATACAAAATAAATTGATCTAATCTAAAAACTCCTATTTTCATTCCATAAAAAAATTGCTTGTGAATTATTACTGTTTGCTGATATATAGTCGCAAACAATTTTAACAATGACAAACATGGGATTATTTTTTAGTATTTTCCATGCCCTTTACATGGATTTTCTCATTTAATATTTGCAACAATTTTATGTGGTGAATGTACTAAGTTATATAATGTCCCCCTCTCCCCCACAAAGCTGATGTCCACCCAAAACTTCAGTATGTGCCCTTACTTGGGTCTTTGCAGATGTAATTAGTAAAGACAAGGTCATAATGGATTAGAGTGGACCATAATAAGAGAAGAAAACAGACATACAGACTCCTGGGGAAGAACATTGTGTAATGACAGAAGCAGAGATGGGAGTGATAAGTCTACAAGTCAAAAAATAACGAGGATTGCTGGCAACCCCCAAAAGCTAGGAAAAGGCAAAGAAAGAGTCTTCCCTAGAGCCTCCAGAGGGAGCATGACCTTGATAATACCTAGATTTTGGATTTCTAGCCTTCAGAACTGTGGGATAATAAATTTCTTTTGTTTTAAGCCACTCAGTTTGAGGTTAATTTATTATGACAGCCCATGGGAACTAATACAGTGGGTAATATTTTGAAAGTGTCTTGAGGTCAAGAGAAGTCACTACTTGTCAAAAAACTGCTCAGTAACTGGTACAACTGTCAGGTTGTTTGAGTCCAGAGCTCATGCTTTTAACTACTGCACTCTAGTACCCTTTATAGAACTATAGTGGAGTTGACAAATCAATCAGCCTTAAAAAGAATTTTAAAAGAGGTCGTGAAAATGATTAATTCAGGTCATAATGAAATAAAAATAAATTGAGACCTCTATGTACAATGTGCTCACAGTGCCAACTAGATCTTATGATTTAAAAATTCTTACTTTTACAAGTTGACAATGCACTGTAGAATTGTACACCTGGAACCTATGTCATTCTTGCTAACCAATGTCACCCCAATAAGTCTAACAATAAAAAAAATGTAAAAAAAAAAGAAAAATTCTTACTTTTAACCATATCAGTGAAAATGTTGAATTATTGTATTTACTGGAAAGCTAATACTATTAATAATTATACCAACAAAACTGATTATAAAAATTTCTTGAGTACAGCCTATGTCAGTTACTTTACATGGCCACATTTAGTCAATCATTTGGTAATGCTACCAGTCAGGGACCACTAGGAACATACCTGTAAACAAATGAAATTACTTTTGTAAGTTCCCTGCAGCAGGAAGTTTTGCACTTTATGGGGAAGCACAGGGTACCTCAGTAAGAGGAAGAGAAAAATGAGCAATATTAGGTGGTTTGGGGGGATGGTTTGAGGATGTAGGCATTGTGTGTGTGCGCGTGCATATGTGTGTACATGTGCATGCACACACATTTATAAAGCAGGAGTGATAATTTTAATAATTTTGGGGTATTTTAATAATTTTTATCTCAGAGGCAGAAGAAGCAGAGTGTGGCCAGAGAGGCCATTAAAGAAAAAGGAGAAGTCACTCATGTTAGCTGAAGATGAGAAATCTTGTGGTTGCATAGTGTTCCTGCTTAGGCATAATTACTAAGTACACTTAGATTTTTCTTATCCCATCATGGTCATGAAGAGTCTGCATTTGATATTGGTAATCTGCAAAATTGTTTATGTTCAGCAGGAGAACACTATGGCCCAGTGGTAAAAACTTGGCCGGCTACCAGTTGATGGGCAGAGGGCTCCGTTTGTTTTGGGTTTTCTCCTTGTTGTTTTCTGTTTTCTCTTTTTTAATCCCCACTTTTGGCTGAGGACAACGTCAGGCTGTGGGATATTGATCTTTGATCAGATCTTTCCCATTGTCAGGATTCTTCTGGTTAGATTATTTGGGGCATGTTGCCTCTAAGTTAGACAAGTCCCTTCTGATCCTTCATTCATAGAATGAATGTTGACTCCTCTGATGTGAAAGTGGCTATACAGTAGCATTTAAAAATATTGACAGGATGCAGTGACTGATTGAAATTCAGACAATTACCAGAAAAATATTATTAGTTTTATAAAAGACTGTTCATCAAGGGGCCTAAATGACTAAACCCAGGCCTTAAAAATACAGCTGAGTCTCTTCTGGTATTTATGTATTTACAACAAGGTATGTTTGTTCTGGAATAAACTCCTTCTTGGTTAGTAAATAAGAAATTAAGGGCTATGTGATTGTTCATTAATACCTTGGCTGATGAATTTAAATTGATGTGATGGGCCTCTAGTAGTAGTATATATATATAGTATATATATATATATAGTATATAGTATATATATAGTATGTATATAGTATATAGTATATATATATAGTATACTATATATATATAGTATCTATATATAAAATATAAGACATTATATTTTAGGGGTATGCAGATTCTATGGAGAATAAGAATATTACCTAACTTAATAGGAGTGAGACGATCATTATAGGCAAATATTATTTTCTGAGTGAAGTTAAACAATTCCTGCAAAGCAGTATACAATGACTCTGAAGAGAACAAACTGACCATTGCAGTGGGTGGGGGTTAGGGGAGGGTCCTGCTTCTCAGTAAACTATATTCAGTTGGAACGGTTTAGAGATCTCACAAGAAGCATTTTGTTGATGGGGAGGCAAAGTCCAATTTTTACAAGGCTGAAGATTGGGATTTATAATACAAGAGAAAGTTCAGTACCGGAAGAAATCTGTACAGGGAATCTATCATGAAAATGTTTTTACAAACACCTATTAATTTTTTTCTGAAGAATCAAATGGGTATTGATCCACTAATCAGATTTGCAGCAATGACTGTGGTCTGAGAAAAATACATAAGAATGTCTCGTCTCTCCTTAATCTTACACACACACACACACACACACACACACACACACACACCCATAAAGTTTCAGAAGGAAGAAAATGAAAGCGTGAGAGAGCATACTGAGAACACTTTAGTCAGTCTCTGGGGAGCTTCAGCCTATGCTATTAGGCAAGATTAGCAGTAAAACAAACCCAAAGGAAAAGGTATTGTGTTCTCTGAAAATTAATCTTCTTCCAGAGATTTAAGCCAACCGTCTACTTCATGTAATCATGAGCTTCAACTAAGGGTTTTGAGTCAATTGCTATTTGCGGGGATTGTTTACTTCTAGGAGAGCTCAAAGAACTCTCAGCTTGACGTTTACCATTGAAATGGAAGTCTGATGATCTAGAGAAAACGATATATGTCTTTTTTATTGAAAATATGAATCCAAGGATTACTACATTAGGGTTTTCCTACTGTGTTAATTATTAATGGTACCTGACAAGGTCTTATTCATTGAAGCTCTAGGCAAATCTTTTGCTTTCTCTTCTAGAACATTTACCTCCAGATTTCAGGTCATTCAGAGATTGCTTATGTAGTTAATTTGGAAAGGCCACATATACATGTATATTGGTACAATTACTAGTATTTAGTCGTATTAGTTTGCAGTAAGATAAACACTAAGACTAGAGGGGTAATTCCCAGATGCACAGGGTGGCTGGTTGTTAACTCGTGAAGGGAGAGCCTGTGTCATTAAGGTTAATTGGGAATACCTTGGGATGTGGAAATTCTAGTCTCAGAGAACTTTGATAATTTTTAGTTTTAGAATTTTGTTTACAGTTTTCCGAAGATTAAGGATAGGACAATAAAAGTATTTGAGTAAAAGGCAAAAATTTCAAAGTTCTTTAATAATAGTCTGGCAAGAAACAGTCTTAATCCACCCTAAAAATAAGCAAAGAATGATAAAAGCTTACAAGAAAATACTGATTGGACCAATATTTGCTCTTTAATTTCATGCCAATGGCAGGCCAGCCCAGATAAGTATGATCTGAAGTGAACTTATTTTTGGAAAATGCTCATAAACCAAGAGGGAATTTGAAGCATAACTTGCTTGACAATCTCTAGTTTTTGTGGCTAAGTATGGACTATTAATGAACAAAATTAAATTAGGGTTATCAAAAGGTGCATTACTATGTTTATTTAAGTATCTATTGTATCTAGGATTGTCAACCATTTACATTAATTCCATATTTTACCAAAGTAACCAATTCTTTCAAAATAAACCATTCAAATTTGTCTTCAGACACAAGAGAAAACTAGAGAACAGGAAACCAAGAACTGGTCTCACTGTTTTCTTTTTTAGGGAAAACACATTTTATATAATTTATCTCAAAAATAACCATATTACAATAGACTCTCAACTGGTACCCATGAGGATTGGTAGATGCTGACTTGAGTTCCAGTTAACGGAGAGTCTACTGTCATCCTTTCAAAGGCGTTTACACATACCTGTAACACTATAGAAAGAATGAAGTAACAATATTTCATTTGTAGACAAGTTTTCAATTGAAAAAATGTGAAACATTTATTTTCCTGGAAATCATGTAGTATACATAATTTTTGGAAACTGTCCTTATCTGTGAGAATATCCCATATAGTCCTTTCTTTGTCTATCAATTCTTTTTTTTTTTCCACAGTGTAAAACTCATAAAAATTACAATGTGTTCTGTCACCCATTTAACACCAGTTAGAAGTGTTCTATTCTTCTTCACTGATGCTGGAAGATCTATGCCCTGCCGAATGTGAGTCCCCATAGTTCTGAAGTGTTCAGAAACATATGTTCTTAGTGTTTATGCCAGGCCCCCAGATTTCTCATGATTCAGGGAAAGGAATTACCTACTCCTCAGGGTCTGAGAAGTCCCAAGGGAAGATGTGGTACATTTAGATCACCAAGAAGAACTGATCAATCCCAAGACTGCCCAGGACTATTCTGTTTGTTTGTCTCCTAGTCATTTTGTTGCAAATTTCACTAAACCTGAAAAGATTGTCTATACATCAAAGCCTAAGAAGAAATAATGAAAACACTCGTCAGTGTTACTGTGACAAATCAATTTTGGTGGGCATCTGTTGTTTTGTCTGCCTAGCACTCCTGCTGTCTTCTGGAGGTAATACTCCCTGCATCTTTCTGAAAACTGTTCCTTTACTTATAGTCATGTGGTTATTTTAGAGGCTATTAATTATAGTATCTTCCCCATTTCCTGGCCAGTATCAATTGGTTCAGAAAGTAAGCACATAAAGTAGGTTGGGTCAATCAGAGTCCCTATTGAATTTAAAAAGCTCGAGTTAATTTGTACATGAGGAGTCAAGCATTGCTGATGACCATGGTTCCTGCCACAGGGAGGATTAACTGAGAGAATGTCATTGACAAGCATAGAAACTCATAGGCAAGTGAGGGACAATGCCCTGACAATGTGCTCCATGACGCAAGCACCCCTGCCCAGCCCTCTTCAGTGTTACATGAATCAGAAGGCTGTATGTAAGAGGACTTACAAGGAAAGGGATGTGAACTACAGAAATACGTGTATAGGAAATCTATTTGGTCAAAACAAATCAGGAATGTTTTAGTAGACAACAGAAGAGGGGACAAGGTTTAAAAGATTCAGAAAGTATTTTTTGCAGTATATATCATGTAACCCATTATGTATGATGTTATCCATAATCAATAACAGAGACATTATTTTCCTGTATCAGACTGGAAAAAAATTGCCTGATTAGAGAGACTGAGGGGAAGCAGGTACTCTCAGGCTTTGAGGATGGAATGCTAGATTGGTACACTCCTATGGAAGGAAATTTGGCAACATCTAGTAAAATCACATATGCCTTGATCCAGCGGGAATCTATCCATAGATACATTGTTAAAAACATAAAATTATGTGTGCACAAAGTGTTCACTGCATAAATTATTCATATTTGCAAAACATTAGAAAGAATCTCAAAATAAAAACCACTTGTCAAGGACTATTTTTCTTGGCTTCTTGCTGAGTCTTCCCTAGACCATTCCACGGTTTTAAGCCAGCTGCTTTTGGTTGATGGTTACACCATGACTAGAGTGGATATGGGCCTATTGCTATAATTTCTCTGCTAATAAATATGATCTTTGGTCAGAGACATTGTTATGTGGCAAATAATTACAATACATGAAGCATTATGTAAATCTGCATATTCTGGTAGAAGCGCTGTGAGCAAGGAAGACAAATTTGTGCTGAAGTGTCCATTTCAATGAGGACAAACAATATGCTCTCTTTGATTAAAGGGGTCCAGTGTAATCAATCCCACCAATGAAATCAATACAGAATAGAGCAGTATCTGTTGTCTTGTTGGGTACCATGAAGTAACAGTTTCATTTTCTAACCATCTACACAACTAGCTAGACACTAAATTAATGTTGACCTTTAGACTACTTCTCTATTCACACAAAATGGACAACAGTATCTATGAGGTCTGACAGTTAAGTTCGTGAACTCATTTTAGAAAAAGTGCTACACACCTCACTGCTGAATATCACTACGGTAACCTTCAAAGCATTCCCCTTGGGAAGCTATGCACCAACGCCAGTGCTAGTCCACCCTTCAAAGCCATTTTGGAACTCCTTTTCTGGAATGGCCATCAGAGCTGTCATTGTATGACCCTTGATGTCCCAAGTGGCATCAACATGTCTTTCTTTCAATATTTCCTTTATCTTTGGGTAAAGAAAAAAGTCACTAGGGGCCAGATCAGGTGAGGAGGGAGGGTGTTTCAATACAGTTATTTGTGTACTGGTTAAAAACTCCGTCACAGTGCCATGTGAGTTGGGGCATTGTTGTGATACAAGAGCCGTGAATTGTTGGTGAAAAGTTCAGGTTGTATTCTTTTTTTTTTAATTCATTTTTATTGTTAGACTTATTGGG
>PVJL010004493.1:6282-47450 GCA_004026885.1 Lyroderma lyra | reverse complement strand
CAAGGATTACATAGGTGTCAGGCATACAATCCTAGATTTAAAAATTTTGGGGGGGGGGTTTGTTTTTATTTTTAATTTTTTTTATGTGGGTGGTTCCCTGGCTGGGAATCAGACCCAGGCCACAGCACGGACAGTGCTGAAGCCTTAGCCACTACACCACCAGGGAACTCCCAGGTTGTTTTCATCTAACTTTTTTACACAGCCTTTTCAGCACTTCCAAATAGTAAACTTGGTCGACTGTTTGTCCAGTTGCTACAAATTCATAATGAACAATCCCTCTCATATTAAAAAAAAAAAGAAAAAAAAAAGGATTAGCAATATTGTTTTGACTCTTGATTTGGGCTGATGGAAATTTTTGGTTGTGCAGAATTGGCTGACTTCCGTTGTGCACTTTGATGCTTTGTTTTGGGGCGTTATTGGTGCACTCATGTTTCATCACCAGTGATAACATGGCCCAAAACATCATCTTGCCTCTTGAAAAGATCTTGGTAAACTTTGACTCTCCTTTGCTTTTAATCATCAATGAGCTCCTTTGGGACTATTTCTGCATGCATATTTCTCATGCCAACAGTTTCAGTTAAGATTTTCCTGTTTCTTTATCAATGTTTACTTGGTCTGCTATGCTTCTCACAGTCAGCGAATGATAGCTGATGATTTTGATGCACAATTTGATGATTTTTTGCAATGTTTTGATCAGTTTTGCTTATTACTGGCCACCCTGACCTCTCTTCATCAGTGATACTTTCTCTCCTCTCAGAAAAATGTTTAATCCATTTGTACACTGCCATTTTCTTCATGGCATTATCCCCATAAACTTGGTTTATCATGTCCCTGATTTCACTTCCACTCTTGCCAAGTTTAACAAGAAATTTAATGTTTGTTCATTGCTCTAATTCAAGCTCCAACATTCTTATGACAGCACACAAAAATACACAACAACAATAATGAATGTCATTCAGCAATACACCGCCACACATTGACAAGAACACAGCTGTGAGACACAGATATACCAAGGTTCTGAAACCTTACTGAGTTGTTTGTACAGTGCTGCCAACATAAGCACACGGTGGCAAGTTCACGAACTTAATGTCAGATCTTCATATGCCACCCAGTGTTCTGTTCTGTGGGAGGATTTACCTTCACCTATATCTTTAGGGCTACTCTGGAGTAAGGCTGTAGTGCATTAGTCATCCACTTCTGTCTGGTATTGGCATTGTACATGCCATATAACTGTAAACCAAGCCTTTGGTTTTCTTCTTTTATCAACTGATAATGTGGAACTTCCCATAAAGGTGTATGTGTAAGGAAATCACAGAATGTTAGGATTGGTAACAATGGTGACCATTACCCTCCATGGCTTGAAAAGATAAAAGGAAAGTGTGGTTCCTGAAACCAACAGAGTGATGGTGTTTCAAATTTTGTTTCCTTTAAAAGTTGTGTTTGATTATTTGTAGTTTTCCCTATGAACCACCTGCGGATAAAAACATGTCCATGCAAAGCCTTCCACACTAATGTTTATAACAAACTTATTTATATGAGTATCAAATTGGAAACAACATAAAAGTCCATGAATGGATCAACAAATTGTGGCATTCGTATGAGGAAATGTTAACAACAAAAAAGAATCAACACACCTGTTAGAATGGTCAACAAGACAAGGAATAACAAGTGCTGGAGAGGATGTGGAGAAAAAGGAACTCTGGTACACTGCTGGTGGGAGTGCAAACTGGTACAACCACTGTGGAAGGCAGTGTGGAGGTTCCTCAGAAAATTGGGAATGGAGCTACCATTTGACCCAGCAATCCCCCTTCTGGAAATCTTCCCCCAAAACTTGAAAACCTTTGTCCACAAAGACTTATGTACCCCAATGTTCATCACAGTGCTGTCCACAGTGGCCAAAACATAGCAACAACCAAAGGTCCCTGCGACAGATGACTGGATAAAGAAGCTGTGGTACATATACACAATGGAATATTACTCAGCTGTAAGAAAAGATGAAATATTGCCATTTGCAACAAAATGGATGGACCTGGAGATCATCATGCTTAGTGAAATAAGCCAGACAGAAAGAACAAAGAACTGTATGACTTCACTCATATGCGGAATATAAAACTGAAAGCAACAAAGAAAAAACAAACAAACAAACAAAAAACCCATGGACAAAATCAATAGTTTAATGCTTATTTGGGGACAAGTGGGGAGGGGATGGGAGAAGGGGTAGGAGGTGGAAGAGGAGAGAGGGGGAGCTAAATATATGGTGACAGAGAAAACTCACAATAGGTAGTGAATTTATTATACAAGTTGACAATACACTGTGGAGTTGTACACCTGGAACCTATGTAATTCTTGCTGACAAATGTCACCCCAATAAGTTTAACAATAAAAAAGAATAAATGATTTATGCATGCAACAACATAGATGAATCTCAAAATCATTATACTTAGTGAAACAGACAAACACGAAAGAGTAGGTAAATTATATTCCCATTTACATGAAACTCTAGGAAAGACAAATCTCATTTATAGTGATAGAAATCTAATTAGTGATTGCCTAAGATCAGGGATGGCAGGTTGGAATTCACAAAGGAATCATTTGAGATGATGGAAATATCTCCTATATCTAATGGTGGTGGTGGTGGTATATGGATATATAATTTGTCATGTATTATCTAACTGTACACTTAAAAGGGATGTGTTTTATTACACCCCAATAAAGTTGATTTAAAATGTATTTATTGTACTTTTAACTTCTCAGAGATTTAAGTTTATCCCCATTTACTACTCTGCTGATTTTCATAACATTGTTAATCATGTATTTTAATTTTATACATATTTTAATAGCCTCCACATTATATAGTTGTTATTGTTTTCAGTCAGTGATTATTTAGATGTACCCAAATGGTTGATTTGGGGGAGCTCCTTTCTTCCCTCCCTCCCATTCTCTTTTCCTCCTTTTCTCCTTTCCTTCTTTCTTTCCCTTTCCCACTTTTGCATTAGTGGTTATTTCAGTTTTTTTCTTTCTCCTTTCAGTGATTGCTGACCTCTGTGTCCTGCCTAGTAAAAGACTGGGCATTTACTCTTCTTTCAGCTTTATATGATGTTTATCAAGTAAACATGACATTGATCTGGGATAAATCTGAACCTATTCCAGAACTCTGGGGCCAAGGGTCAGGGAGCTGAATAAATGCACTTTTGAAGACTTTTTCAATAAACTTTGCTGAATATTGCAATATTATAGAAGAAGAAAATGCCTTATTGCCCAAGACCCATTATCATATGTGATATTGAGTAATACATTATTAATGTCCTAATTGCATCATTTGTTGAAGAGACTATTTTTTTCTTATTGAAAAGTTTGATATCCTTATTGAAAATCATTTGACTGTAGACACATGAATTTACTTTTGGACTCTCAATTCCATTCCATTGATCTTCATGTCTGTTGTTACATTAATACTAAACTGTCTTGACTACTTTGCTTCATAGTAAGTTTTGATATCTAAAAGTGTGAGTCTTCTTAATTTTTATTTTTCAAGATTGTTTTAGCTATTCAGTGTCCCTTGCAATTCCATAAACATGTGTGTCTGGTTGTTTTAGTATCATTTGTTGAAAAGCCTTTTCTTTCAGCATTGAATTGCCTTTGCTCCTTTGTCAAAGATCAGTTAAATTTGTTTATCTAGGGTATTTCTGAGCTATTTTGTTCTATTGATCTTTTTGTCTGTTCTTTTGTCAGTACCATATTCTCTTGAATATATATATGGCTCAGGAGTAAAGATTTAATAGTCAATAATATTGTAATAACTACATATGGTGTTAGATGGGTACTAGATTTATTTGGGTGATAGGTGGCAGGTGGTTTGGGGGCAGGGTAAAAAAGGTGAAGGCATTAAGAAGTACAAATTGGTAGTTACAAAATAATCATGGGGATGTAAAGTAAAACATAGGGAATACAGTCACTAATATGGTAATGACTATGCTAGTGCCAGGTGGGTACTAGACTAGTCAGGGGAATCACTGCTTAAATTATATAAATGTCTAACCACTATGTTATACATCTGAAATTAATATAAAATCATACCAAATGTCATCTGTAATTAAAAAATTAAAAAAGAGGGAAAAGGGTGAAGGGAATTAAGGGGTTCAGATTTCTAGGTATAAAATAAGTAGGTCACAGGGATATAATGTACAGCATAGGGAGTATAGTCAATAATACTGTGATAGCATGGTACAGTGTCAGATGGTTGCTGGACTCATCATGGTGATCACTTCTTTAGGTATATAAATGTTGAATAACTATGGTTTATACCTGAAACTAATATAATATATGTTAGCTCTATTTTAATAAACATCTTAAAAAGATTATTCATGCATAACATTGATATTATTAAATTTTATAATGATTGACTTATTTGAGGTATATAAAGTTCTTAGAACTACCTGGTACATAGTTAATGATTAATAAGAAAAGATTTAATTTAGTTGCATGTAGATAACTCAATTAGCTAACCTCTTTAATATCTACAAATCAGACACAAATTGCATTTTCATGTATCTTGCAAAACCACAATGAAGTACTGGAAATTAAAAACTTACAGTATGATGATAAACTCTGCCTGTGAAGTTATGTATTATTACTTGGTAATGGAGCAAATGGAGCAAAATTTCAGGGATGAGATTTATTATTGAGCACCAATTACAATGATTTGGAAAATTGGGTAAATATCTAGAAATGAAAAGGTCCACATAAAACCCAAAACAATAAATTGTATAGAAGAAAACATCAGTACTATACTTATAGACCTTGTGTTCAGGGAGAACTTGATGAACCTGACCTCAAAGGCAAGGGAAGTAAAAGCAAAAATGAATGAATGGGAGTATATCAAACTAAAAAGCATCTGCACAGCAAGAGAAATCATCAACAAAGCAAAGAGACAGCCAACCAACTGGGACAAAATAATTGCAAACAACGCATCTGATAAAGAACTCATATCTAAAATATATAAAAGACTTGTACAACTCAACAACAACAACAAAAAACAATCCAATTAAAAAGTGGGCAGAAGACCTGAACAGACACCTCATGCATGAAGACATACAAATGGCCAACAGACATATGAAAAAATACTCAACTTCATTAGCTGTTAGAAAAATCAAATCAAAACCACAATGAGATACCATCTCACACCTGTGAGAATGGCTGTTATCAACAGGAAAAGGAATAACAAGGGCTGGAGAGGATGTGGGGAAAAGGAACTCTGGTACACTGCTGGTGGAAGTGCAAACTGGTACAACCACTGTGGAAGGCAGTGTGGGGGTTCCTCAGAAAATTGGGAATGGAGCTACCATTTGACCCAGCAATCCCCCTTCTGGGGATCTACCCCCAAAACTTGAAAACTTCAGTCCACAAAGACTTATGTGCCCCAATGTTCATCGCAGCACTGTTCACAGTGGCCAAAACATGGAAACAACCAAAGGTCCCTGCGACAGATGACTGGATAGAGAAGCTGAGGTACATACACACAATGGAATATTACTCAGCTATAAGAAAAGATGAAATATTGCCATTTGCAACAAAATGGATGGACCTGGAGATCATCATGCTTAGTGAAATAAGCCAGACAGAAAGAACAAAGAACTGTATGACTTCACTCATATGCAGAATATAAAACTGAAAGCAACAAAGAGAAAACAACAAACAAACAAAAAACCCATGGACAAAATCAATAGTTTAATGCTTATTTGGGGACAAGTGGGGAGGGGATGGGAGAAGGGGAGGGGGTGGGAGAGGAGGGAGGGGGAGCTAAATATATTGTGATGGGAAGAGAACTCACACTGGGTGGTGAACCTATTATACAACAAGTTGACAATGCACTGTAGAATTGTACACCTGGAACATATGTAATCCTTGCTAACCAATGTCACCCCAATAAGTCTAACAATAAAAAGAAAAAGAAAAGAATAAAAGCATCATACTTCAGTATAACATACTTACTTTTTAAATAAAAACTCGCATTACTTCGGGTTTCTCTCATTTAATCTTTGTTTTAGTAGTTGAATGGGAGTATCTTTTCAATTAAAATAAAATTCTGGACCAAAAATAGCTGAAATGGAAAACTGAATTATGTGAACCATCTGTGCCTCTGTAAAGGTATTTGTCTTTAACACTGACTGCAGGCTTTATAATAAATTACCATTATTTCTTTTTTTTTCATGAATAAACGTTCTATGCCAGGTAGAAAATAAGCATTGCCTTTGCAAATAGCAAAATAAAACAACACTTGCAAATGAACAATTCACCTTGAAAATATTAAAAATACCATGCAAATTTAACAACACTGGGTACTTTTATTATATAGACCTTAATAATGAACAAAACTGGCTTCCATTCTTATGGTATTTTTATAAGAGGATTTAATAAAAGAAATATATTGAAAAGCTTTCTGTGGAAAATGAATAAGATAATGGCTGCAGCTTTGAAAGGATAAATTTACTATAGTGGTCTGGTTGCAACTGCTAAGTTCTTTCTTCATTACCATATTCTAAAACAAGGAATATGATATTGTGCATTTATAAATTCTATCATTTGGTGATTTCAGAGTCCTTCATGTAGCTCCATCCATAGTAACCAACAATATTAATCCCTTTTAGGTGGTTTCCTTTTCGTGTAACTGTGCTCTTCACTGTCCATAGCTTCATAGAAGGCCTTTTTATTCTTTGTGTTGCATGTAGATAACCAGTATAAGCCACGTAAAGTGAAAAGGTTGTCAATCCAAAAGCCATTACAGGTTTGTTAGGTTTGATGAAGAGCTCTGGATTCTTAGCTCGACATACGGTTGTCATGCGGATCCCTCCGAGCCCTGGGTTTCCGAAGTCTTTCTCTTTCAGTGGTTCCTTTTTAAATGCTGGGGGCTCAGGTGTTGAAGACATCTTGACTAATGATGATTTATTACCTGCTGCAGAATTGCCTCTCATATAGTTTTGATATGTAGCAATCTCTTTATTTGTGGTGGTAGAACCAAAGGATTTTTATTCTTGTGACAGTTTGTAAGCATCGTCTTTATTTTATTAACAATAACTCAGGAAAGAATAAATTGTCAGAATAAACCTGGACTAACTCTGCCTCTGATTTGTATAATGTACAATTAGTTTATAAGGTGAGATTAAATATTTAGACTAATATGAATTAACAGTAGTGTGAATTAGTAGAATTTTTATAGTATGCAGGATAAGTGGCTACAGTTGCAATTGATAGACTTCATTTTTTAGACCAGTTTTGTTTACAGGAAAATGACAGAAAGTAAAAAGAATTCCCATGTATCCCCTTAAACCTCTTGCCCCAGTTTTCCCAGCACATTTTCTACAATTGATGAGCCAATGTGGATGCATTATTATTAACTAAAGTCCACAGTTTACATTAGGGTTCACTCTTTGAGTTGTATATTCTGTGTGGGTTTGACAAATGCATGATGACATGTATCCACGATTACAATATTATACAGATTAGTTTCACTGCCCTAAAAATCCCCTGTGCTTCAACTGTTCATCGCTTCCTCCTTCCTTCCCTCCCTGTAAACTCCTGATAACCACTGATCTTTCAGTGATCTTACCACATCCAGAATTTCATATGGTTCGAGTCATATTGAATAGAGGCTTTCACACTGATTTCATTCTCGTAGTAATGTGCATTTCTCTTTGTGGCTTGATAGCTCATTTCTTCTTATTGAATAATATTCCATTGTACGGAGATACCAGTTTGTTTATTCATTCACTTATTGAAGGAGGCTGCTTCTAAGTTTTGGTAGTTATGAATCAAGCTGTTATAAATATTAATGTACAGACTTTTATGTGGTGGTAAGCTTCCAACTCATTTGGTTAAATTCCAGGGAGCATGATTGCTAGATTTTATGGTTAGAGTGCATTTAATTTTATAAGAAATGGCCAAACTGTCTTCCAAAATGGCTGTATCTTTTTGTGTCCCCACCAGCAATGAACAAGAGTGCCTCTGTACACTTGAAACCTATATAATTTTACTAACCACTGTCACTCCAATGAATTTAATAAAAACAAACAAACAAACAAAAAGAATTTCTGTTGCTATACATTCCTGCTATCATTTGGTGGTGTCAGTGTTGTGCATTTTAGTCATTTTAACATGTGTGATGGTATCTCATTGTTTTAATTTGAAATTCCCTGACATAAGATGTTGAGCATCTTTATGTATGCTTATTTACCATTCTGTATACCTTCTTTGGTGAGGTTTCTGTTCAATATTTTGCCCATTTTCAAATCAGGTTGTTGGTTTTCTTATTGTTGGGTTTAAGAATTCTTTGTATATTTTGGATACCACTTATCAGTTATGTGTTGTGCAAATATATTCTCCCTGTCTGTGGCTTGTCTTTTCTTTCTCTTTATAGTTTCTTTCTTGCAGCAAAAGCTAAATTTTAATGAGTCTCATTTATCTTCTTTTTTTTTTCATGGATCATGCTTTTGGGGTTGTATAAAAAGACTCACTGCCAAACACAAGGTCACCTAGATTTTCTCCTACATTTCGATCTAGAAATTTTATAGTTTTTACATTTACCTTTATGTCTGTGATTCATTTTGAGTCACTTTTTCTGAAAGTTGTAGGGTCTGTGTTAAGATTTTTTTTTTTTCTCTTTTGCCTGTAGCTATCTAGCTGTTCCAGTATCATTTGTTGAAAAAAACTATCCTTTCTCTGTAGAATTGACCTTGTTCCTTTGTCAAAGATCAGTTGATTATATTTATGTGGGCCTGCTTCTGGGCTTTCTATTCTGCATTGATCTATGTCTATTTTTTGTCAGTACCACACTGTCATCATTATTGTAGCTTTAGTGTAAGTCTTAAAGTCAGGTAGGATCAGTCCTCTGACTTTGTTCTTCTTCTGTATAGTGTTGGCTATTTTGGCTTTTTTGTCCTTCCATATAAAATTTAGAATTAGTTTTTGTTCTCCACAAAATAACTTGCTAGAATGGGATTGTGTGAATCTATAGATCAAGTTGGGAAGAATTAACATCTTGACTATATTAAGTCTATGTACATGGACTATCCATTTATTTAGATCTTTGATTTCATTCATCTGAGTTTTGTAGTTTTCCTCATATAGATTTTCCATATTTTATTAGCTATATATTAAGTATTAATATTTCATTTTTTGCATGCTAATGTAAATGTTATTGTGTTTTGAAAATCAAATTTCAGTTGTTCATTGCTGGTATGTAAGAAAGCAATTAACTTCTATGTATTCACATTCTATCCTGTAACCTTGCCATAATTGCTCATTTACTCTAGACTTTTTGTTGATTCTTTGGAATTTTCTACATAGACAATCATGCAATTTGCAAACAAAGTGAGTTTTATTTCTTCCTTCACAATCTGTATATCTTTTATTTCCTTTCCTTGTATTATTACATTATCTAGGACTGCCAGTAAGATGTTGAATAGGAGTGGTGAGAAGGGACATCTTTACTTTATTCCTGATCTAAGCAGGAAAGCATCTAGTTTCTCACTATTAAGCATTTGTTAACTTTAGGTTTTTGTAGATATTCTTCTTCAAGTTAGAAATTTCCTTTATTTTTAGTTTCCTGAAGACTTTTTTTTTGTTACCATAAATAGGTGTCATATTTTGTCAAATACTTTTTCTGCATCTATTGATACACTTTTTCTTCTTCAGCATGTTTATGTAATGGATTATATTAATTGATTATTGAATGTTGAACAGGCCTTGCATACCTATAATAAATCCCATTTGGTCATGGTGTGTAATTTGTTTGAAACATTGTTGGATTCAGTTTGCTAATATGGTGTGGAGGATATTTGCATTTTTACTAATGAGAGCTATTGGTCTATCATTTTCCTTTCTTGTAATGCCTTTGGTTTTGGTATTAGGGTATGCTGACCTCATAGAATATGTTAAGAAGCATTCACTCTGCTTCTATTTTCTGCAAGAGACTGTAGACAATTGGTACAATTTCTTCCTTAAACATTTGATAGAATTTACCACTGAAATCATCTAGTGCTTTCTGTCTTGCGAGGTTGTTAATTATTGATTAGATTTGTTTAATAGATACAAGCCTATTCAGGTTATCTATCTCACCTTATGTAAATTTTGGTAGATTATATCTTTCATGAAATTGGTCCATTTCATCTAGGTTTTTAATTTCTGGGAATAGATTATGATATTCTTTTATTACATTATAAATGTCCATGGCATCAGTAGTGATGGTTCCTCTTTGATTTTAGATATTGGTAATTTGAGTTTTACTTTTTATTTTTCTGAGTTAATCTGACTAGATCTTTTGTCAACCTTTTTAAAGAACCAGGATTTGGTTTCATTGATTTTCTCTATTGAGTTCCTGTATTCTATTTCATTGATTTCTGCTGTAATTTTTATTATTTTAATCTGCTTATTTTGGACTTAATTTGTTCTTTATTTTTCTAGTTTTCTAAACTGTAAGCTTAGATGACTGATTTGAGATATTTCTTGTTTTCTAACATACGCATTTAATGCTACAAACTTCCCCTGAAGCACTGTTTTAGCTGCATCTCACAAATTTTGAAGGTCTGTATTTTTATTTTCATTTATATCAAGATATCGAAATATTTCTCTTCTGACTTCTTTGATCCATGTACTATTTAGAAGTGTATTGTTTAATCTCCAAGTATTTGGAAGGTTTTCTGGCTATCTTTCTGTTACTAATTCTAGTTTAATTCCACTGTTGTCTGACAGCATACTTTGTATTATTTCTATTTATTTAAGACTGTTAAGGTATGTTTTATGGCCAAGAATGTGATCTATCCTGGTGAATATTCTATGTGAGCTTAAGAAGACTGTGAATACTTCTATTTATGGATGACATATTTTATATTGTCAATTAGATCCAGTTGTTTGATAGTGTTGTTCAGTTAAACTATATCCTTCCTGATTTTCTGCCTGCTGGATCTGTCCATTTTGATGTAGGGGTATTGAAATATCCAAATATAATAGTGGAGTCATGTATTCCTTTTTGTAGCTCTATCAATTTTTGCCTTATATATTGTGTTGCCTTTTTTGTTAACAACATTAATCTAACTATTGTAAGGTGCACACACATTAGGAATCGTTAAGTCTTCTTGGACAATTGACCCCTCTACCATTATAGATGCCCTCTTTAGTCCTGATAATTTTCCATGCTCTGAAGTTTGCTTTTTCTAAAATTAATAGAATACTCCATTTCTTTTTATTAGTGTTAGCATGATATATCTTTCTCCATTTCTTTACTTGTAATCTATCTGTGTCTTTATTATATAAAATGGTTTTTTTTGTAGACTACATATAGTTGTGTCTCTTTTAAATCCGCCATGACAGTTTCTATCTTTTAATATGTGTATTTAAACCACTAACACTTAAGGTGATTAGTTTGATCAATAGCTGTCATATTTATTACTGTTTGTTTGTTATTCTTTTTTTTTTAGTTTCATCTGTACCAAAGAACATACTGATTAGACATTTACACACTTCACAAAGTGATAATTCCAACAAGTCTACTACCCAACTGGCACTCACATAGCTATTACAAACCATTGACTATATCCCTTATGCTCTACTCTACATTCCGTGACTCTATATATGTAAATTATAGTTGATATTCAATATTATTTTATATTTTCAGTGAGTGGGTAGGCATGTATATAATTTATGAAGTGCTCCTCTAGTACCCATCTGACTCATACGTAGTTTTTGGTCTTCCACTATTCTTCTGCCTTCTATAGTTTTAATTGAGCATTTTATATAATTCCATTTTCTCTCCTTTAGTAGCATGTCAATATACTTTATTAAAACTTTTTTATTGGTTGCCTATAAAATTACAACTAAGCCAAGTTCTCTTTCAAATAACACTACAGCATGTCATGAGCAGTGAATATATCATATAACAAAGTATTCCTAATTCCCTTTTCCCATCCTTACAACCTTGCTTTCATTCATTTCACTTATCTATAGGCTATTGGGTTGGCCAAAAAGTCATTGTGGTTTTTTTGTGAGTAAATGAAAGGAGATTCTTCTATGGAAAAAGCAATGACTGTTTGGCCAACCCAATATAATCACCAAATACATTGTTGCTATTATTATTTTGAACAAACTGATCTATTAGATAAGAATAAAAAAATAGAATATTTTCTTTTATCAACAATTATTCTTTCTCTAATACTCTTCCTTTCTTTATGTAGATCTGAGTTTCTGACTTACAAAAGTCAGACAATTTCACAAACTCTTCCTAGAAAAAGTGCTACATACTTCATTGCTGAATATCACTACATTCACCTCGAAGTACCCCTTGGGAAGCTATGTACTGATGCCAGCACCTAGTCTACCCTTCAAAGCAATTTTGGAACTCCTTTTCTGGAATGGTGATCAAAGCTGCCATCGTCCCCAAAATCTGACAATGAAGTTTGCAAATTTGCTACCATGCATTTACTTACATCGGCAGCACAGTACAATCGACTCAGTAAGGCCAAAGTTATGACACCTTACTGAATTGTTTGTACAGTGCTGCCAACATAAGTGAACAGTGGCAAGTTCATGAATTTCACTGTCAGATTCTGAGTACGACAACAGCTCTGACGGCCATTCCAGAAAAAGAATTCCAAAATTGCTTTGAAGGATAGACTAGGTGCTGGTGTCAGTGCATAGCTTCCCAAGGGGAGTACTTTGAGGTGACCATAGTAATATTCAGCAATGAAGCATGTAGCACTTTTTCTAGGATGAGTTTGCAAAGTTAATTGACCTTGTATACCATTTTTCTTCTTTCTGAAGAATTTCTTTTTAACGTTTCTTTCAAAGCAGGTCTACTGGAGACAAATCCCCTCAATTATTGTTTGAGGGAAAGTCTTTATTTCTCCATTTTTGAAGGGTAATTTCTCAGGGTACAGAATTCTAAGTGTTTTTTTTTCTTTGAACACTTTAAAATTTCACTCCATTTTTTTCTTGTGTATACGGTTTCTGAAGAAAAGTCCAAGGTAATTCTTATCCTAGTCTTTCTGTAGGTAAGTTTTCTCTTCTCCCCCTGCCCCATGTCTTCTTTCAGATTTTCTGTTTGTCTTCAATATTTTGCAGTTTGAATATGCTATCCCTAAATATAAGGGTTTTTTTGTTGTTGTTCTTGTTTGTTTTTTGGTATTTGTCTTGCTTGATATTCTCTGAGCTTCCTGGATTTATGATTTGTTGTCTGTTATTAACTTTGGGAAATTCTCAATCATTATTGCTTCAAATATTTATTCTGTTTATCTCTTCTCCTTCTGATACTTTTATTACATATATGGTATACTTGCATAATTTTCTCACAGTTTTGGGTATTCTGTTCTCTCTCTTCTCTCTCACTATCTTCCTTCTCTCCCTATCTGTCTCTGTCTGTCTGTCTCTCTCTGTTCTCTTTCTCACCATTTTGCATTTTAGTTTTAGAAGTTTCTATGACATTCCTTCCAGCTCATGGATTTTTGTTTTGTCTCATCCAGTCTATTGATGGATTGATAAAAGGCATTCTTAATTTCTGTTGTGTTTTTGAGTTTTAGATTTTAATTCTTTTTTAGAGTTTCCATCTGTTGTGACTTTGTTAAATTCACATTTGTTAAGTAGAGCCCTGGGGTGTCAGATGGTAAGCCACAGTTCAATAACAGACTGACAGGAACACTGAAATAAAGTTTATTACTCACAGGTTTTGGAAGAGGAATATAGCAAGCCTTGAGGTAGAACAAAATAATACTTCAAGGGGCTACTTGGGGAGGTCAAGGCAGGGTGTAGGCAGAGAGATTGGGGCAGGAACTGAGGCACATGCCTATATTAGGGTCTATGGGCTGAGTGCTTTGGGATTCCTAGGCTAAGGCAGGATTTGTCCATTTAAAGCAAAAAGAGTGAGGTTTGTTAATCTTCACAGAGGTCTTATCTAACGGATGCATAAGGGAAGGCCCTGGGAGACAGAGGAGAATGCTTATCACAAGGTTAGTTGGGGGCATCATCATATCAGTAACTTACATTTACTCATGACTATGCAGGCTGTTATCTAGGGCATGCATTTGTGGGAAGGACTGGTGTCAGTTCAAGGCTCTCTTTGACAACACAAAGTGGATGCCCAGGAAGCAATACCATGGAGTAGTTTTGCTTAACTCTCAACAGAATCCCTCTGCTTAGATTACCCACTTGTTCTTCATCTTTTCTATTTTTCCTTCAGAGCCCTTAGCATAGCATGTTAATCATAGTTGTTTTAAACTCCTAGTTTGATCATTCCAGTATCTGTGCCGTATCTGAGTCTGGTTCTGATGCTTGCTCTGTCTCTTCAGAGTATGTTTTGCAACATTGGCAAACCTTGTAATTATTTGTTGACAGTTGGACATGATGTACTAAGCTAAAGCAACTGAAATAAATTGGCCTTTCTTTAGTGAAAGGTTTTAGGTTTATCTGGCTAGGGGTTAGATTATATTTGTTGTTTATTGTACCTGTAGTTATCAGATGCTAAAATTCCTTTGGTGGCCTTGTTTTCGTTTCATCCATTGTCTTTTGTGCTCCCGAAATATTTCTCCCTAAATAAATAGGATTCGAGACTTCAGCTCTTTTCATTGCAATCCCATTATTACACAGAAGCCCTGTTGATGTGGTGATAGGTATAGGGAAGGGGAAACTATCTATCATTCTATGATTTGGTCTCAGTCTTCTAGTTAGCCTGCACCCCAGGCTGTGACCTTCACAAGTGCTCTTAGTCTCCCCTCCCCCTTAGGTGGGACTGGAGGGCTAGAGGAGGCTGGAGTAGACATTGACCTTTCCTAGGTCAGTCGGACTCTGATAAAACCTTAGTCATTAGGCTCTGGTAGAATAGTTTCTTCTGAGATCTGGCCTTGTTGGGATAAACAGGCTACTTTTCCTCCTTCCCTACTGGAGGCACTAGAGGGTTTTTCTCTGACTTTCACTGTGAGAACTTGGTTGAGTTCCTGGAGGTGAAAGTCACGGAAGTGTGGAACTTCCCTAGGACTGCTCCCCAACCCTGAGTTTTTAATTCTCATATTTGTACACACTGAGCCTCCAGCAATTTATTAGTAACATTTTAGGTTTTCCTACCCAAGTATGGTTCCTGGGTAAGTTTTGACTCTAATAATTTGTGGTTGTATAATACCTGCCTATCTCCCCAATTTTGGGGATAGCAGTTTGCCCTGTTATCTCAATTATCTGATGGATCTACGAAAAATTATTGATTTTTCAGCTTGTCTAGCTTTTTCTTGTGTGGATTCCATGCCATTCTCCTTAGCAACTCCATGTTGTTTAAATAGATAAAAGTCTTGCACATGTCCTAGGAAACATGAATGAGAATATTCATAAGGGTATATACATAATAGGGAAAAAAAAAACCCTTAGAAACAACCGAATGCCATTAACACAAGGATAAATGGCTTGGGTATATTCACACAATGGAATAGTACACTTCCATGAAAATGAGTGAACAATAGCTACATAGAACAACATATACAAATTTCAATAATTTCATACTAGTGAAAAAAAAGTCCCAGAAAACAATAAATAGTAATATATTGGTTTTTTTGAAGTTCAAAAGCCATCAGAACTAAAATGTGTATTGCTTGGCACAGATATTCTATATTTCATTGCTTGTAAGACACAAATTAAGGGAACATTTTTGAAAGAGAAACATTGGAATGACAAACTAGAAATAAAAATAGTTCCTTTAGAGGAGATGGTGGTAGTTTGGAGTCATGGTTGAAAGGCTTTGGAATAGAAGCAAATCTTCTGTGAGTGTGTGTGTGTGTGTGTGTGTGTGTGTGTGTGTGTATATATATATATATGTATATATATACACACACACACACACATATATATATGTACACATATACACACACACACACACACACACATAATTTTCACTTTAAAATACATATTTTTCATATTTAAATAAAATTGCATAAAAAAGGGGGAAATGAAGCCCTAAAATAGAAAAGAAGTGGAAACAAATGAACATAACTGTATGTCAACTTGGTAACATAATCTCAGAGGAAAAAAATTATTCCAAGTATCCTTGGAACATAGAATTCTGTACTTCTTTAGTGAGATATTAGTGATTAAAAAAAGAAAAGAATGAGTTTGAGAGAGAACTACAAACAAATCTTACTCTTCTGTCAGTAATTTTATTTTTAGTAGTAATATTGGTATAGTAATTTTGAAATCATTTTATGTTTAAGATAAAGCAAATAAGTAAATATCTTTAAGTTATTATGAACTAAGATTTTCAGTATCAGAGAGCTACAAATATAAAATCATATCACATCATGAAAAATTTGACTTGGATATATTATTATAAACCCAAGTTAAAAAATACATATATTTAGCATACTGAAAGGAACTAAAAGCAATGACATCATAGAGCTGAGCTCTACTAGAGCTGAGATCTAGGTTTCTAAATTTCTTTCTCCACTCTAGGGAGTTAGGGCTCGTTAGAGGTGTGGTTGAAATGGACTGGGGCCGGGGAAGGTCAAGTGGGCTTGTCATTTCTGGATGTGCCAAAGAGATGGAAGAGCCCAAAGACTACTGGAGTAAAATCAAAAGGACACAGAAGTCTGTTTGCTGGAGCTCCTGCTGGTATAATTCGAGTCAATTCGATTATCAAAAAGAATACTGATTATAAAAACTTTGAATAAATACAAATTCATAAGTCCAAAGTTATTAAAGAAAAAGAACAGAAAGAAAAAATGATTCACAGATCACCATTGCACACAATTATTATACCTACTCCCATCTAGCAATTGGAAGTTCAAGAGAAATAAACTTTCATCATGTGTTTTGCAAGGAATGCCAGTTTGGACTTGGCAGGAGATGAGTTCTTTACTGAAGAATTCAGGTGATGAATGTAAGAATGACAATATCAGCATTTTGCAACTCCCATTAAATAATTAAGTTAGGTAAATATTACAGTGATTGTGAAAACCTCTATGTCCAAGCATATTGGGCAACAAGATAATATGCACTGTGCCAAAATATCACCCCAAAGAGAGAAACACACCCTTACGTGGCAATTATCACCTTAATGAAGAAATCACACTTGGCATATACTAATAATACCACCACTTGCCATTTTTTGCCTACCGATAGGGTGATACAAGGGGGACCCCAGAAAAACCTGTAATTTATTAATAAAAAATTGTATACTTATTCTTATATGTTTAAACTTCAGTCACCATCAAAGCACTCACTGTTTGATGCAGTACATCGATCGAGATGCCTTTGCCACTGCACAAAACAGTGTTTGAACCTAGTCGATTTTGATGCCTTTTCGTGCTTCTGCTGTTTTTTTGTTTCACCTTTTGCACATCAGCAAAACATTTCCCTTTGAGGACTATTTTTTATTGGGGGAGACAAAACAGTGTTGCTTGGGGCAAGATCGGGTGAATAAGGAGGGTAGGGCACAGGGGTTGTGCCATTTTATTGGTCAATAACTGCTGAACATTCCGGGCGGTATGGGCAGGTGCAGTTGTCATGCCATACATTGTTCATGTAAATCAGCCATCATGAAATAAGCAAACACGTTAAGAGTCTCCAAAAACAATTCACTGAAGCCAAACGCAGCCTCTCACAACAGTGCCAGCTGGTACACTGTGCGGGCTCCTAGAACACTCACCTAGTGGGGGAAGCCTCTACTACAAGGGGCCTGCCCTCCAGAAGATTAATTCCATTTTTTTAGGTGTCCCCGCCTTGTATATGAATAAGTTATCACTCTTTTGGGCACTTTTGTCCAGTATGTTTAACTTGAATGTAACCGAGCCTTTTAACCCACTTCTAGTTTATATAGTATGTTAAATTAGTATAAGAAAAATCATACATATCTCAAATATGAGTGATTCTACAAGGTAACTGGCCTTATTTCTTTATAAAGTCAATCCCATGAAAGTAGAAGAGACAGGAGAAATATTCTAGATTACAGTAGACTAAAAAACACACAACTAATAAATATAACATGTGAATGGTGATTGAATCCTAACTTTAAAAGAAAAAAAAACTACAAAGGATAGTTTGTTAAACTGCAGAAATTTGAAAGTTAACTGACTATATGGGAAAATCATTGTTAATTTTCTTAGATGACAATACAGTTCCACCAGTTTGTGGCAGTGAAAAAAGAAACCTCTGTGTAAAAAATAACTTTTAAATGTAGGTTAATAACTGACAAAACTGATATAACTCTAACACATAAAGAAATTACTTCTTATTCAAAAAGGAAATACAGCACTTCATATTATTTTTCTTAGGAATCTCTGTTTTTCCTTGTATAACATCCAGTGTTTAAAAACTGTTTTCATGCATTTCGTCTGGTTTGTTAGATTGTTTCAGGCAGGAGGCTCAATAGTTTGCCTCCATTTTGCCCAGATGCAGAAGTCCAAGCCTGGATGGTAGAAATAAAAATAGAACTTTTTTGGAACACAAGCTGATAAGATCGATGACAATTAAAAATTCAGGTACTCACTAGAAAATATTCTCCTGGGAATATATTCCATAGATAAACTATACAAACATATGTATATATAAAAGAAAAAAATGTATGCAGGGAAGTATAATGTAGGCTACATACAATAAAAAACAATAACAATAATATAAAAACCCACAAAACAACTGAAAATAAGAGCCTGTCTATAAATACTGGATGAGCGGTGTGCATTTTAGTACCTGGGATGTTATGCCATCGTTAAAGCAAGCCTGGAGGGATTTCCCTGTGGCATTGCTAGGCAAGGATAATAAGAGAGAAGTTGTTAATACAATCTCATCTTTTCAGAGAATAAAAACCCCATATATCATGTGCACATATGTTGGCTTGTGGGTATGCATGCACACATTTTTATATTGTGTCCAGACAAATAAACATGAATTTGAATCCTGACATTTATACACTAGGTTGTTAACAAGGCTACCTGAAAGACATGAGGAGATGATATTAATAAGGAAGAAGAAACAGTGATGTGAAAGATGTATGTTCTGAAAAAGGTTTTAAACTGTTATTACATAAGCTAAACAAAATCTTTAGATCAATGAGATCATGGCAATAATTTAAATTAATTGATTTGTATGAACCCTTGCCTGTTTTAAACAGTTTTAAGTTTTCATTTTCTCTACAATGTCGTTATTACTATTAAATAGAGGCATGGAAGATATACAAAAGACTCACATAACAACTCTAAACATTCGTGCATCTAATAATAGAACTTTAAATTTCATGAAGCAAAAAACTGATACTCAGCAAAGATAAATGGACAAATCCACAGTTGTAGTCACAGATCTCAATATCCTTCTGTCAATAATTAAAAGAATACTTAGACGGAAATTGGCAAAGTTATAGCAGACTTGGACAACACCATCAAACTGAAATAAGGGCCCTTGACATAAGTGACACCATGTTATGAATTGTACACCATTTTGCTATGAGCTGTACTTCATTTAAAAATGTATTGTGTTGCTAACTGCCCCAGGACTTTCCCGCCATTGCCGTTGAGACCACCCAAACCCAAGTCCATCAGGTTCCAGGAAACGCCCATATGTGCCCAACTTAACTTGCTTATCTTAGCTTCTGTAACTCACTTGGCTAATCTCCCTCTCCCAGCTGGTTGTGGTTTTCTACTTTAACTCACTTGGCTAATCTCCCTCTCCCAGCTGGTTGTGGTTTTTGCCTTTAAATACTCTCTCCTGAGTTTGCTAGGGGACGTGAGTTTTTTGGACATTAGTCCGCTCGTGGTCGCCGGCTTCTGGAATAAACACTCCTAATTCGGTCTTTCTGAATGGGGTGAATCTATTACTCACTGTCCCAATACAACATTTGGAAGCCCCAGCAAGATCTCCGTGTCCTCTGGACACTCTGTTCTGGTCACCACCAGCTGGCAGTCTCCGTGGTCAGGCTGCTGGTAGTCAGTCATTCTACAGGGGAGGTGCCACCTGAGATGTTCCAGGTCCCTGTGGCATCACCGTTCGGCCAGCAGGCAGACCGTGGACACTCATCATGCCCATTAAACCTTCCAGAGTCACTAGAAAATCCTCTGGAGGTGAGTCAGTTCTGGTCTGAGACTGGTCCATCTGATACACGGTGGAATGGGGCCGGATGTAGCTTTCCCTCTCAGTGGTCTGCAGAGGCTGAGACATTAGCAGAGAGTTTTCTGGTTTTGGTTCTGGTTATCTGGTTAGCTGGGATCCGGTCTGGTTTTCTGAAACCCCGTTCGATTCTGGTTCTGTGTGTTGTCTCATCTGTCATTTATGAGGCCTCTTTGTCCATCCTGTCTGTCTCACCCTTCCTTGTTGTTCCTGACTGACCGACCTATGGCAGGACCTCTCCTGGTTCTGTCCGTCAACTCTGTCTCTTGAGTCTCTTTTATAGTGGCTTGAGGACCTTCTTTTTCAGGGTTCACTATTACTCTAATTTTTCTCTTTCCTTTTAATTTTTTGTATATTTTAGAACCTCCTTGTTCTTCCTTTAGGGTTTGGACCCCAGAATGCCCTTCAGACATCCTTCCACTATTGGGTGTCACCAGGAAGCCTCCTCTTTCTCTCCTTTCTGTCAGTCGGTGTCATTACCCTCTGCTTTACAATGAGGGGACATTCTACTGAGACTCAAACCCCTCTCCAGTGTATGTTAGATCATTTTGAATTAGGCTTTTCTGATGATTATGGGGTGAAACTGTCTAAAGGAAAATTAAGGGCCCTCTGTGAATTAGAGTGGTCCACATTTGGAGTTGATTGGCTGAGCACAGGGTCCTTTGACCCCGCGCATACCTGAGCAGTCAGGCCACAAGGAAAGGACCCGCCACCCTTAGGTCCTCCAATTTTGTCACAGGCTCTTGAAGACTTCAATTTACCCTCTCCTTACAATCCTTGCAACCCTTTCCTTAACTCACAGCCCTCCTGTCCTCAGATCACCTCAGCCCCACAGGAGGATCCCCTTTCACCTCCACATACACGGAGCAGGACCTTCTGAGAGGACCCTAAAGGAGTGGTCCCATCAGAGGCGATCTTGCCCCTAAGACAAGCTCTCCCTGTGGATGGAGCCTATGGAGGCGGGAGCCCCCTCTTAGTATATGTACCCTTCTCCTCAAGTGATTTATATAATCAGAAAGCTCAGAATCCACCGTTCTCTGAAAAACCTCAGGTTCTTATTAGTCTGCTAGAATCTATTTTCCATACCCACAATTCCACCTGGGATGACTGTCAGCAACTTCTAGTTACCCATTTAACCTCTGAAGAGAAAGAATCCACGCAGAAGCAAGGAAAGCTGCAGTTAGGCCTGGGGTTGGGAGGTAGGCGGTCAATAGAAGAAGTAAAGAGGGAGCATGTTGAGGAAATCTTCCCCTCCACAAGGCCTGATTGGAACCCAAACAGTGTAGGAGGGCAAGCTTCGTTGGACAGTTTTCACCGGGCCTTACTAGCTGGTATAAAAGGGGCAGCAAAAAAGTCAATAAATCTATCTAAGGTAACCGAAGTCATGCAGAAACCCCAGGAGTCCCCTGTGGTCTTCCTGTAGTGCCTGCAAGAGGGTTATCGGATGTATACTCCAGTTATCCCTGATGCCCCTGAAAATAGTAGGGCAATCAATTTGGCCTTCGTGATGTAGTCTGCTCCAGATATTAGGAAGAAATTGCAGAAATTAGAGGGTTTCCAAGGTATGAATCTCTCCCAACTATTAGAGATAGCACAGAAGGTCTATAACAATAGAGGTACCCCTTCAGATAAACAGGAAAATAAACTAACCAGGACAATCGTAGCAGCCATGAAGGAGACAGACAAAAAAAACAGCCTTTAGAAAAGGGAGAAAATAGGCCCAAATTAGGGAAGAATCAACGTGCATACTGCAAAAAAGAGGGACATTGGAAAAATGAGTGCCCCCAGAAGACAGGACTCTAGACAGAAATCCTCTAAAGTCATCAACCTTGAGGAGGACTGATGAGGCCGGGGCTCCAGTCAGGCCCCCAGGGGCCCAGGTGACTCTAAAGGTAGGGGGCAACCCAGTAGACTTTCTGATCGAAATGGGGGCTACATACTCTCCTAGGGACCATTAACTGCTAAGAAAACCTCCATTCAAGGTGCTACAGGAGATTCTGCTCTTTGCCCATGGACCTCACAGAGGACTGTCAACCTCGGTGAACACACTGTAACCCACTCTTTTCTAGTAGTCCCCGACTGTCCTTACTCACTGCTTGGCCGAGACTTACTCTGAAAGCTGCGGGCCACTGTATCCTTCGAGGAGAATAAGGCCTTCTTCAATGTGGGAATAGACAAATCATCAAGGGATCCTGTACCTACAAGAATCCTCTTAACCTGTCCCTTGTCTGAGGAATATCTGTTATAGGAAAAACCTACCCAGGAAGATCAGCCTGAAGGGGGGCCTACAGAATACCTCCAACTCCTGCAGCAGATGTTCCCCACTGTTTGGGTGGAAGGTAAGCCCCCGGGACTGGCAAAACACCAGGGACCAATAGTAGTCCAGCTGATGTCCAATGCCACACCTGTATGGGTAAGATAATACCCCATGAGCCAAGAGGCAAAAAGGGGCATTGCCCCTCACATCTCAAGGCTGAGATGTGGTGATCCTGGTTCCTTGTCAATCACAGTGGAATACACCCCTACTCCCTGTCCAAAAGCCTGGGATGAAAGACTATCGGCCAGTCCAAGACCTCTGGGAGGTAAATAAGAGGACAGAGACTACACATCCTACAGAGCCAAACCCTTATACCCTGCTAAGCCTGTTTCCTCCAGACCTCCAGTTTTACACCATCCTGGATCTTAAGGACGCATTCTTCAGTATACCCCTCACCCCAATAAGCCAACCTATCTTTGCCTTTGAATGAACAGACACCAAGACAGGATTCTCAGGTCAACTGACGTGGACTAGTCTCCCACAGAGCTTCGAAAACTCTCCGACCCTGTTTGATGAAGCCCTGATCCAAGACTTAATAGAATTCCAGCGAGATCACTCTGAATGCACCCTGTTGCAATGTGTGGATGACCTGCTGGTGGCCACCAGAATGGAGACAACCTGCCGGGTGGCTACTGAGAGTCTCCTCGGAACCTTCCAGGTCCTGGGACAGCAAGTCTCTGCAAAGAAGGCTCAGGTCTGCTCCCCTGAGATAACCTACCTAGGATATCATCTCCAGCAAGGTAAGTGGACCCTCTCATGTGACAGGATAGAGGCTATCCTAAGAATTCCCACCCCCAAGACTAAGAGACAAGTTCATGAGTTCTTAGGGGTGTTCAGGTATTGTTGGCTCTGGATTCTGGGGTTTGCTGAAGTTGCAAAACCACTATAGTCCAGCACAGGAGGCACGCAGGCCCTCATTTGGACTGAGATTGAACAACAGGCTTTTGAGCAGTTAAGAAGAGCTCTGGTCTCTGCCCCAGCCCTGGTACTACCAGACATTGCTAAGCCTTTTCATCTGTTTACCTATGAAACCAAGGGAATCACCAAAGGGGTCCTAACCCAGACTCTAGGGCCCTGGTGGAGACCAATAGCTTATATTTTCATAAGATGAGATCCAGTAGCATTGATGGCCTACCTGCTTGTGGGCAATAGCAACCACAGCTAAACTTGTGAAAGAGGCAGATAAATTAACTCTAGGAGAAGAGTTAATCCTTACTGCCACCCCCCACCCCCCCCGCCATGCAGTTGAGACATTACTCTAGAGCACCCTGGAATGACGCATGTCTAACGCAAGAGTAACCCAATACCAGGCCCTATTAATAGACCAAGCCCGCATTAAGTTTAGCCTCCTCCCCGATGATGATCCATCTGCACCCATACATGACTACCTAGAGCTGATGGACTTGACACAGCTGGCCAGGCCAGACCTAACTAATGTCCTGCTAGAGGACCCAGATGAACAGCTTTTCACAGATGGCAGTAATTTTGTGCAGGATGGAATCTGATATGCTGGGGCAGCTATAGTTAACTCTGGACTGGACTATTTGGGGCCAAGCTCTACCCCCCAACGGGCTGAGCTTACTGCTCTTACCCAAGCCCTAAGGTGGTCGAAAGGAGAAGCTGACACTATATACATTGACAGCAGGTATGCTTTCACCACTGCACATGTCCATGCAGCCATATAGTGGGAAAGGGGACTGCTTACCTCAGCAGGAAAAGAAATCAAAAACAAAGACGAAATCCTGGCCCTTTCAGAGGCCATCTGGCTGCCAAGAAGGATAGCCTTAGTTCATTATCCAGGACACCAAAAAGGGAACACAATAGAGACTAGAGGAAACCAAGTCACCAACCAAGCAGCCCAAGAGGTGGCCCTAAAACCAGTGGTGACTTTAGACATTTTGCTAACTGTTCCAGAACCCAACTTGCCAGGAAAACCCAAGTACTCAGAAGAAGACAACCAAAATGCCTGGGAAGGGAGCCCCCTCTTCCCCAAAGGTTGGTGAATCTTAACAGACAGGAGACCTGTGCTCCCCGAAGTCCTGGGCCGGACTATAGCTACCCAACTCCATCAGGCTACTCATTTAGGTTTTACCAAGTTAACAGAGCTGTTAAAGGAGAAATACTATATCCCCAATAGTTTTTAATAGTAGACGCAGCCATCTCTAAATGTGCACAAGTAAATGCCAGACAAGGAAAAAGACCCATCATAGGAGCTAGGGCCAGAGGGTCCTCACCAGGGGAACATTGGGAGATAGATTTCACTGAGATAAGGCCACCAGCGGCAGGGTACAAATACCTTCTAGTTTTTATAGACACATTTTCTGGTTGGGTTGAGGCTTTCTCTACGAGGAAAGAGACTGTTGTCACAGTAGTAAAAAAGTTATTACATGAAATTATACCTTGGCTCGGACTGCCTGTGACTCTGGGTCTGACAATGGGCCAGACTTTGTTTCAAAAGTCTCTCAGCTAATAGGAAAAACCCTAAATATTAACTGGAAATTACACTGTGCCTACAGGCCCAAGTTCAGGGCAAGTTGAACGGATGAACCAAACCTTAAAGGAAATTTTAACTAAGTTTATTTTAGAGACCAGTAAAAACTGGGCCAATTTACTACCCCTAGCCTTGTTAAATGCCAGATGTACCCCTTACTGGGTGGATTTCACTTCATATGAGACAATGTTCGGAAGACCACCACCTCTTCTCCCAAAGCTGCATGATACATTGTTAGCTGAAATGCATAATGCCTCATTGCTTAAGTTCTTACAGGTTTTTCAGAGAACCCAGATCCAAGTCCATAAGCAGGTTCGAGAAACTCTTCCTCTGCCCTGCTCTGATCCAGCCCATCCCTTCCAACCTGGAGACACTATGCAGGTCAAGAAATTTGTTAAAGCAGGACTCACTCCAACCTGGAAAGGACCTTACACTATTATCCTAACTACTCCCACTGCTGTCAAGGTCGACGGGATCCCTGCCTGGTTTCACTATTCCCGCCTCAAGGCAGCAGATTCAGGATGGACAGTCAACGCCTCTGCAGACCCCCTAAACATAAGACTTTTGCACATCCCCAACTCCTCATGTTCCTACCAATAGGTCCCCTGGCTGAACTAGCCCTTCCTATGCCAGTCAGATCTGTCCCCACTAGAATATCTTTGCCCGCATCTACCTCAAGCCCTTCCTACAACCCAAACCCCCTCCCTGAGCCCCCCGAACCATTGCATACACCCGAACCCTCTTTCTTAGCCATGCTATCTGCAATGATATATGTATAGCGGGTCAGAAGGCAGAATGAGAGGGCCTAACAAGATAGAAGAAGGGAACCCCCTCTTCTTGTCCCATTACTCATAGGTCTAGGTATAGTTGGGTTCACAGCTATAAGAACTGCAGCTTTAGTTAATAGTGAACTCCACACTGGGGAACTTACCAATCAGGTCAATAGAAAAAGAAAGCTTGAGAATTCCCAGAATTGGTTTCAACACATGTTCAACTGGTCCTCTTGGCTTACTACTCTCCTTTCCGCTGCCATAGGGTCCTGTTAGGGCTAATAATCGGGCCATATCTTATTAATTGTCTCACAAACTTTATACAAAATTGTATGAATTCTGTCAAGCTTATAGTCCTTAGGGGGCACTACAATCTCTTAGCAGATTGGGATCATGACTAAGATATAAATGAATCAATGATTTGACTCTATGTGCATAAAAACCAGTAGGGAATGAAATAAGGGCCCTTGACATAAGTGACACTATGTTATGAATTGTTATGAGCTGTACTTCATTTTAAAGATGTATTGTGTTGCTAACTGCCCTGGGACTTTCCAGCCCGTGCTGTTGAGACAGCCCAAAACCCAAGTCCATCAGATTCCAGGAAACGCCTGGGTGTGCCCAACTTAACTTGCTGATCTTAGCTTCTGTAACTCACTTGGCTAATCTCCCTCTCCCAGCTGGTTGTGATTTTTGCCTTTAAATACTCTCCCCTGAGTTTTCTAGGGGCCGTAAGTTTTCTGGATGTTAGTCCGCTCGTGGTCACCGGCTTCTGGAATAAAGACTCCTAATTTGGCCTTTCTGAATGTGGTGAATTTATTACTCACTGTCCAAATATAACAGAACAACTTGACCTAATTAATATTAATTGAATACTCTACCCAAGAACAGCGGAACACACATTCCTCTGAAATACATTTATCAAGGTAGAGCATATTCTGGGCCATTAAACAAGTTTAATAAATTCAAAAGTATCCAGGTAATATGATGTGAATTGTATGACCACAAGGGAATCAAATTAAAAATCAATAATAGATTTCTGGGGAACCCTAAATAATTGAATACTAAATAATATAATTCTAAATAACCTATGTGTCAAAGAAGAGATCAAAAGGGAAAATAGAAAGCATTTTAACAGAATTGAAATGAAGGAAAATGATTTTGAACATACAAGTTTATATCTAGCTGTTATGGGTTAAATTGTGCTCCCCCCCGCCAAAAAAATGTTGGAATCTAAATCCCCATTACTCAGAATGTAACCTTATTTGCAAATATGGTCATTGCAAATGCAGTTAAGTTGAGATGAGGTCATATTGATACAGGGTGGATCCTTAATCCAATATGACCCGTGTCCTTAAAAAAGAGAAGACACAGAGACACAGGAGCATTCCATGTGATGACAGAGAAAGAGAACAAATACACAAAAAATCATTAAGGTATAGCATTGAACAACTCAATTGTAATTGACATTTATGGAATACAACATCCAACCATTGCAGAACACAGTCTTTTTGTGTGTCCATAGAACATTCACCAAAATAGGTCGTCTCAGAAAATTTCAAAAGATTTAAAAACTACAAACTGTGACCACAATGAAATTAAACTAAAATTTTACATAAAAGATAACTAAAAAATTCTAACATATTTGGAAATGAAATACATTTCTAAGTAACCTATGGCAAAAGTTTAGATGTTAGAAGGAAAGTTTACAATGGATGTTAGAAGATATTTGAACTAAACAACAAATACAGAACATTTCAAAATATATAGACTGTAGTTGAAGCAGTACTAAAGGGGGAATGTATAACTTTAATACATTTATTTTTTAAAAAGATGTTAAATTAATGATGCTAGTTTCTACTCAGGAAGGAGGGTCTTTCAGTACTACAGCAGTCAGATGTCTGTATGAAAAAAAAACAACCTTAATCTCTACCTCACATCATGCAGAAAATTTATTTTAAGATAGATGATAGGCTTAAATAGGAAAATTAGAATTATAAAGCTTCTGGAAGAAATAGGGGAATGATTTCATTTCCTAGGGGTAATCAAAGATTTCTGAGGATACAAAAAGCACTAACCTTAAATGAAAAATTGACAAATTGGACTTAATCAAAAATTAAAACTTCCACTCATCACAAGTCACCATCAAGTGAAAAGGGAAGCCACAAACTGGGGAAAATAGTCACATTACATGTCACAATACATGTATTTATTTGATAAAGGACTTGAAGGACTTCCACGTATCAGTAGTGAGAAAGATAAACATCCCCCAAATTTAAAATGGACAAAAGACTTGAAAAGGTACTTCACAAAGAAATCTATCTGAATGGTCAATAAATGTAAGACAATGTGTGCAACATCATTACTTATCGGGGACATATAAATTAAAACCACCAGTACACACCTATCAGATTTAACACACTTAGAAAGACTGTCAATAGCAGGTGTAGGTGAAGATGTGGAGCAAGTGAAACTCTCATATTGTTGATTAGAGTATAAAATGGTAAACCACTTTGAAAAACTGTTTGAAAGTTTCTCATAAAGCTAAACATGCACAGTAATTTCACACCTAGGTATATAGATGTGTGTGTGCACACATATTTCCATAAAACAGCATGTGTAAGAATGTTTATAAAAGCTTAATTCCTAGTAGCCCTAAATAGGAAACAACCCAGAATTCCATCTGTGGGTAAGTGGATAAACACACAGTAGTATAAAATATAACAGAATATTGTTCTACAGTAAAAAAGAACAAAGTATAGATACAATCACTCCTCATTATTCATGTATTCTATATTTGAGATTCTTTTCCTATTTGCTAAAATTTATTTGTGAGGGCAAAATCGATACGGCATTTTTGTGGTCATTTACAAACATCACACAGAATGGTGACAAATTTGAGTCACCTGGTGTGCATGTTTCCAGTGAGGTTGAGCAAGGCTGTGATGCTTTACCTTCTTGTTTTATCTTTCATAATATAAACATGTATTTTTGGTATATTTAGTTACATTTTTTCACATTATTTTTGCTTTTTCCTGCTGATGTTACTACTTGAAGTGGCCCCCAGTGCAGTTGCTGAAGTGCTGTCTAGTATTCTGAAGCACAAGAAAGCTGGGATGTCCCTTACAGAGAAAGTATGTGTAATGGATAAGCTTCTTTCAGGTATGAGCCATTGTGCTGTTGGCCGTGAGTCCAATGTTAATGAATCAACAATATTTATTAAATAACACACATAAAACAAAGTATTGGTTTTGATTTCAATTGTTTATGTGTATTGATCACTTGATACATATCATATATCTATATCTATCTATATGTATATAGATAGATATAGATATAGATAGATATGCTTTTTCTTTTTATAGGTATTGATTGGTTGATGAAATTGTTGAGACTAGAGACACACAGGAAACTGACTCTATTTCCCTTAGAAGCAGTGGCTCATTATTCACTAATTCACTGTTTGTGGAGACTTTATAAAACACAACTACTGTGAATAATGAGAAATGATTGTATTATACATGCAACAATATGAGTGAATTTCACAGACATTGTGAGCCAGACACAAAGAGTATGTACTGTGGGATTCAATTTGTATCATTGCTCTAGAACAGGCAAATCTAATGGAATTTGGAAAAGCGAATATAGGAGAGTATTGATTAAAGAATACCACAAGGGCACTCTTTGGGTTAATAGAAATTTTCTTTATCTTGAACTGGGTGGTGGAAATTAAGTCAGAAGATGAGAATTGGTTTTATTTAATGACTACTCAGCTCCTCCAACCTACCACTTTGGTGTGTGAGCTGCAATGTTCCTCGATAGCCACATGGTGGCAATGTTGTAGAAATGAACAAAATTCTGGCTGTAACTTTAGTTCCTGTTTTTCGTAGTTTAGATATTTAGTTTTAAGTTGTGCATTCCATCCTCCTTTTAAGTAATCTCTGATCTCCACCACCCTCTCTTGTGACACAGTGCGAACAATATCTTCAGGTGAGGGCCCTATACTGGTCTGAGGCAAACTGTGGCATGACAAAATATATCCTTGAGTCCTCTACTCTCTTCTGTGTTCCTCCCCATCCCCACTCCTAGGGCATCAGGTGCGCTAAGTTTGTCAAATTCAACAACCTGAGCCTAATCATCTATTACTGGGAGAAGGTCACCTATAGCGAAATGCACAGGAGAAAAGCATATTGTCCTGTGTCATATCATTGATGTTTCTAGAAGTAAAATCTGGAAACGAAATAAATGTTTATCTTTCGGGGAATGAAAAGTGCTTTATCCTGTTAAAAACAAGACAACAAGCCCAAAATGGAGTTGCTTATACTCAGCCCCAGGTTACTGAGTCTGAGACTTGATTACAGCTTCTGCTCTCCCAGAAATGGAATCCTAAACCAGTCAATCAGGAGTCACGTGATCAGCACGAGTTCAGTCATCTGCCTAGCAGACCATTAGGAAAGTAATCTTGCCATCCCCTAAGGAAAGGAGTCTTGCATAACCAACCCACTTTTTTGGCTAGTGAAACTTCCTTGTTCCTGTTTCCTTCTGCTTGTAAGTCTTTCATTTTGTAAGTCTTAGGAGCTTCCTTCTATCTGCTTGAGTGCATGCTGCTCAATGGGAATACATTTTTGCTCCAATAAACTCTTAAAATGTTTACTATGCCTCAATTTATCTTTTAACAGTCCCTTTTTAGTCAGTCATGAACAAGAATGCATTAGGTCTATGAGTATATTAGAGGAGTTGAGGGACTTTTAAGATATATTGTTACGCAAAAAAAGCAAAATGCAAGGAAATGGGCACAATAAAAATGGGCACAAAAAAGACCAAGCCTCTGTAAATGTGTGTATATCTGTATAGAATTATATGAGCATAAAGAAAAGTATGGAAAAGTACATCCCAGAGATAAAATGGAAGTATGGAGAAAAACAATTAAAAAAAAATCCTAGAATAGAACTATTAGATGACCCAGAAATTCCTCTTCTGGGTATCTATCCAAATAATCTGAAAACATTTAGCCATAAAGATATATGTGCCCTGATGTTCACTGCAGCATTATTCATTGTGGCCAGGACATGGAAGCAATCAAAGTGTCCTTCAATAAATGACTGGATAAAGAAGCTGCAGTACATATACACAATGGAATATTACTCAGCTATAAGAAAAGATGAAATATTGCCACTTGTGACAACGTGGATTATCATGCTAAGTGAAATAAGTCAGACAGAAAAAGTCAAGAATCATATAACTTCACTCATAACTGGGATATAAAACTGAAAGAAACAAAGGAATAAGACAATCAAACAAAGACTCATGGACACAGCAGTTTGTTAGGTACCAGAGGGTGGTGGGGTGGTAGAGGAGAAGGGGTCAAATATATGGTGATGGAAGAACTGTCTTTGGGTGGTGAGCACACAATGTAATATATAGACGATGTGTTATAGAAATGTACACTTGAAACCTACATAACTTTACTAACCCATGTCAACACAATAAACTGAATTTTAAAAAATTCTTCACTGAAACAGATCCAGTTTAACAATAGCATATGTAATATTTTAATCCCATTTATTTAAATTATATATTCTGTGTATACACACACACACAGATATGCATCCACACAGAATATATAATTTAGATAAATGGGATTAAAATATTACATAAGCTGCTGTTAAACTGAATCTGTTTTAGTGAAGGATTTTTTAAAATTAAATTTATTGGGGTGACATTGGTTAGTAAAACTCGGTAGGTTTTACGTATACATTGGTTAGTAAAATTATGTGGATTTCAAGAGTATATGTCTATAATACATCAGCTGTATGTCTGGAAAAAAGCCAGCTGTAAACGCCTTGTATATTCACTCATGTATTTACATATATATAAGTCTAGCTTTTCCTACATGCTTTCTGCCTTTTATTTTATGCCTAGACATTAAAATTACAAAATTATTTTATCTCTATTTTCTCTGAATAGCTTTGTTTTCTTTTACCCTTATAATCCTTAGCCCATCTGAAGTTTATTTCCATGTAAGTTGTAAGGTAGGAATTTAATAAAATTTTGTTTTCAAACATTAGCCAGTATACTGGGAAAGAGTTCTCTAATGTTTTTTTGAAAAGCTGTTGTGTATTAGCAGGCTGTCTCAGTGGCAAATTAGAGTGAGTATAGATTTAGAATGTGACTGTGAAGCTAGCTGCATGGTGGCACCGGGAGGGTGTATGTATGTAGTTCAAGACCTTCTGTCGGCAGCAACAATAGACCTGGGCCAGTGACATGTGGCTGCAGCTGCTCATTAATGTGGCAATTCCTGTTTTTCAAAGTGGCTTGGCCATCTCTGAATTTGCCAAGATGGGGAGAAGTTTACAGATTTTTTTATTAGATCTTCAAAGTGTAACCTGCTCTCTATGTTTTCATAGTTCCCTCTCTAGGAAATCTGTGATGGGAGTTTTGGTTTTTGTTTTGTTTTTTTGCTTTTTGGTATGTGGGTAGCTCCCTGACTGGGAATCGAACCCAGGCCGCAGCGCTAACACTGCCAGAGCTGAAGCCTTAAGCCATTACACCATCAGGGAACTCCCCCTCTCTAGGAAATCAAGAGACAGAGAGACGTGTTCCCTTGGCTTCATGGACTGTGGTGCCCAGGACTCACCTCTGGGGCTATTTTCTATCAACAAGCCATCACCATATCTGAAGCCAAATGGCCAGTGCCCGTTAGCACTTTCCAGCTCACTGTCTGCTCAAAATGGATTTTTTGGAGATTGGCAGCAATACCTATTACGCCTCCTTTTGTTTGATTCTTTATCTCAGTGGTCTGTGTTCTTCTTACCATTTATTTCTGGATCTCTCAGGGCTAACAGGACTCCTGAGCCTATCCTATAATTTTGGATTTCCCAGGAAGAGACTGTAGATTCTCATACACATCTCTCCTCTCTGTTCTACATGCAAGAAAGAATAATGACTGTGAAATATAAAGACATCATTTCTGGTTAAATAATGATAATTGAAAGCCATTCCTCAAAGTTGGAACATTTCTTTGTTATGCTGAAAACAGAACAAGAGGAATTTTTAAAAAAAGAACGTCAAGGGTAGTGAAAATATGCTCCTATGCCAAACTAGAAGTAAGGGTAAAACATGTTAAAATAGAAAGAAACTCTCAAAGGATGGTAGAAAGCCAGGAGTGTCATAGAACGAAATAGACACTTGTGACTTCAGAATCCATTAAAACAATGTTCAGAGATGAGACAGGTGAGATTGCATGGTTTGATGTAATAAAAGGAAAAACTATTTAAGAGGAATGAGAAGATCTTAAAAACACAAACCTAATCATGTAATCACGAATGGTTTCAAAACAGAAGGGAAGGGAACTACTTGGAGAAACTCAGTGTTTGTTGGGAGTATACTGGAATGAGCTATTGTATGGACATATACAAAGGGAATAGAAGAGGTGTGTTAGGGCGTGGCATACACCTTGAGGAGTAATGACAGGGATTCTAAATCCTAAATGTAATGAAGCCTGCTTTTTTTTTTTTTTTTTTTTTTTAAGGGTATGATGGTTTTAACAAAGAATCAAAGATATTTTACGGGCAGTAAAATGAGCAAAAAGGGGATATGAATGCACTAGGAACTCATGGGGTAATGTTGACATTGACTTGATAGGTATTATGGATTGAATCATGTCCCCCCCCCCCAAAGATATGCTGTGGTCCTAACGCCCAATACTTTGGAATGTGACCTTATTTGGAAATAGGATCATTCCAGATGTAATTAGTTAAGATAAGGTCATATTGCAGTAGTGTGAGCCCTTATTTCAATATGATCAGTGTCCCTAAAAAATGAGAGGGACACACAGGGAGAAGAATTCCATGTGACAACATAGACACATGAGAGGAGGAGGCCATGTGACAATGGAGGCAGAGATTGAACTGGTGTTGCTAAAAACCAAGGAACACCAAGTGTAGACAGGCTCCACCAGAAGCTAAGAACTGGCAGGAAAGGAGTCTACCTAGAATGTCAGAAGGAGTGTGGTCCTGCCAACATCTTTATTTCAGATCTCTGGAACTGTGAGACAGTTAAATTTCTGTTGTTTTAAACCACTAACTTTGTGGTACTTTATTATGGCAGCCCTAGGAAACTAACACAGTTAGGCATCTGCTATGTGATGGCATGCTGTCTTGCCTGTCCCTCCCCTTCATATAGTTCTCACCATTCAGTGAGGGAGACTTTTATAAGCCAACTGCTGTCCAATGTCGCATATATTCTCTCACCCACAATTTCACTTGGGAAGACCAAGTCTCTAAGGCTGTGTCAGATATTAATGTCAGGAGATGGCTCTTACGATGCTTATTATTTTCACAGCTTTTTCATGTTGTCTTAAACATATTTTTTCCTCTCAGCAATGAAGGCAACAGGCTTGCTACTGAGCTCTTTCTTCAATTCATAGACTAGCTGGACTGAATGCCTTGGAAAGATTCCAGTTGAGGAAGGAGAACCAAGACAACCACATCCTTCTACCATCAACTTCTATTTCCTTGGCTGCTGTGGTATTCACCTTTTGGCTAAACTTTAAGGTCAAAGTTAATCTCCAATCCCAGAAAAGCCTGAGAAAGACCAGATTAGAATACATCTGCCTCTTTGCTATCCAGTTCTACATGTCATACTTGAACTGAACATGGTCTTTTTCTCCCCTAACCATTAGTCTAGGAAAAGGGTGAATGGTGAGATTCTACTTCTTTCTTTAAGAGAGTTTTATACCTGAAAAACATGGACATGGTATGTCTGGAATTCACCAGGTACTTAACAAATCCTTGACAAACTAGAGAAATTATAGGATGTAAAAAGGGAAAATAATATTTGTTGAATAGTCAAATTGAAAGCACACAGATATATGAGGTCATGCCATCTTAGAAGGTGGATTCTATTTTTATAATGTGGGAATCTATCAAGTGCTCAATTCTGGATATAATTTGTCTCAATGATTAGGATGAAGGTATACAAAGCATGCAGAGCAAATTTGTAAATGAACTGGTACATGGAAAGATAGTAAATAATATCACAAAAAAAATCAGAAAAATACCTTGTTGGATCATATATCTGATTTTGTTTTGGAAAAAAATATGACTTCCAGTCATACATATTCCATTTATTTATCAAGAACAGACAGGGGAGGTTCTAGTTTAAGATGGGAACACAAGAGGATTTGAAATTTACCTCCTCCCATGGATACACCAAATCTACAGCTAGATACAGAAAATTTTTCTTAGAAATAAACCCAAAAACTAGCTTAATGACTTTGTACATTGAGCAAACAAGGAAAATACCCACATCAATATAAGTAGGAAAGGCTGAGACACAGTGTCACCACACTTGCACAGGGACCCACAGTCAGGAGGGTACTCACAACACTGAGCTTCTCCCCGTGGAGGGAAAGGTTTAGACTCCAACATCTGGCACACCAGCTTTTTAGATACTCACCTGAAATATGAGCTCCCCCATATCAAATATCTAGCTTTGAAAGTCACTGGGGCTTGTTTTCATAATATTCACAGTTACAGTGAATATTGACTCACATGGACTCACCTGGCTACTCCACAGGTCCATTGAAGAGGTAGCCCATGACATACATTCAGTCTTTCTGTGAAAGAGGCCTATTTGCTTATATTAAAGCTTTGGAGCTAGGGGTAGACATATAATTTAACACATATCTAGGGTCCTACTGAAATATTCTCCAAAGAGGGAGGCAAGTAGGCATGGTCTTTACGTTCCCCTCTGCCTCACTCCAGGTTGCCAGTATTTCCTGGAAAGGAGATTGTGAACTAACTTGTCACCTGATTTTTGTGGCTGCCACCCAGGAACACCCCAGGGATAATCACTTGGCTCTGTGGTCAGTGGGGCTTATGCTTGTGAGTACCACAGGACTGTGACAAATGAAGAAAGAGTTTTTAATCAGCTATGTGCCCCCAACCCTCTACCAGTCTTTCTGTGAAAGGGGCCTATTGGTTTACCACCAGAGCTTTGGCCTGGGGAGCAGGTTTCTAATTAAACACACATCTAGGGACTGGCTACAATTCTCTTAAGAGAATGGGAAGGCCAGGGAGCATCATCTTTATATTCTTGCTCTGCTCCACTACAGGTCATTGGTCTCTCTGAGCAAGGAGCTTGTGTGCAAGTCTGGCTCACCAGCCTTTGGGGCTGCTGCCCAGAGGACACAACCCTTGACATCCTGGCTCTGTTATCGAGTGGGGTTTTTGTTCATGGGTTCAATGGGACAGCAACAAACAAAGTAACAGTTCTTAATTGGTTATCACACCAATGCTCATTGCAGAGGGAGCAGATAGACATGCCCATCTCCCAGTCTTCACCTGAAAGATGCATATTTGTATACTTTAAAAGCTGCCGCCTGAGAGTTTGGCTTCCAATCAGCCTAAATCTAAGTGCTGACTGAATAAATGGAGGAATGTGTTACAAATGGAACAACAACAACAACAAACTTCAGGAAAGAAAACCTTAATTAAATGGAGATAAGTGAATAACTTGTGAAGAGTTCAAAATAATACTCATAAAGATGCTCAATGAGCTTAGGAGAAGAATGGATGAACACAGGGAGAATTTCAACAAAGAAATAGAAAATATAAGAAAGTACCAAAGAGAAGTCACAGAGCCAAAGAATATAATAACTGAACTTGAAAATACAATAAAGGGATTCAACAGATGAAGAAGAAATGGTCAATGAACTCAAAGATAGGACAGTAGAACTCATTCAATCAAGGAAGCAGAAAGAAAAAGTAAAAAAAGAGTAAAGATAGTTTAAGGCACCAGTCCCCAAATTTTTTGGCACCAGGAACCAGTTTCATGGAAGATAATTTTTTCACAGACTGGGGTGGGGTGGGGTGGGGTGGGGTGAGGGGTGATTTCTATTTTTCTATTATTATTCTTACATTGTAATATATAATGAGATCATTATACAACTGACTTGCCACTATAAAGCCTACCACCAGATGCAGCTTAATTGTCACTTGCCATTTATTGATAGGGTTTTGATTTGAGTCTGCAAGCAATTGATTTGTTATGGTCTCTGTGCAGTCAAACCTCTCTGCTAATGTTAATCTGTATTTGCAGCTGCTCCCCAGCAAGCATCACCACCTCAGCTCCACCTCAGATTATCAGGCATTAGATTTTCATAAGGAGTATGCAACCTAGATTCCTCAACATGTGCAGTTTGCAATAGGGTTTGTGGTTCCATGAGAATCTAATGTCACTGCTGATCTGGAAGGAGGCAGAGCTCAGGTGGTAATGGGAGCATCCTGGTTCCTAATAGGCTACCAGGCAGTACAGGTCCATGGCCCAGGGGTCGGGGACCCCTGGTTTAAGGAACTTATGGGAGAACATCAAGCTAACCAATATGTACATTATAGGGGACCGAGAAGGAGAGGAGAGAGAGAAAGGGGCTGAAAACTTATTAGAGGAAATAATGACTGAAAACTTTCCTAAATGGGAAAGACACAGACATCCAGAAGCCCCAAAATTTTCAAATAAGATGAACCCAAAGAGACCCACACCAAGACATATCATAATTAAAGTGTCAAAGATAAGGAAAGAATCTTAAAAGCAGCAAGAGTAAACAACTTGGTATATACAAAAGAACACCCATAGGACTAACAGCAGATTTTTCACCAGAAACTTTGCAGAACAGAAGGGAATGGCACAGCTTATTCAAAGTTTTCAAAGGGGGAAAAAAAACTTGCAACCAAGAACACTGTACCTAGCAGAGCTGTCCTGAATTGAAGGAGAGATAGTTTTCTAGATAACAAAAGCAAAAAGGGCTTCATCATCACTGGACCAGGCTTACAAGAAATGTTAAAGGGACTTCTTTAAGTTGAAGTGAAAGAGCACTAATTAGTAACAGGAAAACTTATGAAAGTATATATCTCACTGGTAAAGGTAAAATTCAGAATTATCTAATGTTGTAAAAGTAATGGGTTAATCATTTATAAAGTTAACATGAAGGTTAAAACACAAAAGTAGTAAAAGTAACTATAAGTACAATAATTTATTAATAAAACACAAGATCGAATTATGTAAATTGTGACATCTAAAACAAAATGTATGGGTGAGTATAAATTCTGAGCTTTAGAATTGTTCAAACTTAAGTTATTGACTCAAACTGTTATAAATACAAGTTGTTTTATGTAAGCCTCATGGTAATCACAAAGAAAAAAGAATCTAAGCATACCATTACTACAAATTACTCTTACCATTTTTATTCGACATAGCATTAGAAGCCCTAGCCAGAGCAGCAGGTACATGAAAAAGAAATAAAAGACACAAAGGCAAGCAAAGAAGTGAAACTGTTGTTATTTACAGATGACATGACATTATACATACATAAAAACCTTAAAAACTCCACTAAACGACCATTCTAATAGAACTAATAAATGAATTCCGTAAAGTTGCAGAATACAAAATCAATATACAAAAGTCTGTTGTGTTTCTATACACTGACAACAAACTATCAGAAAGAGAAATTAAGAAAACAGTTCCATTTATAATTGCATGAAAGAGAATAAAATATTAATACCTACAAACAAATTTAACCAAGAAGGTGAAAGTCTGTATTCTGAAAACTATAAGACATTGATGAAAGAAAAAGAAGAAAACATAAATAAATGTAAAGAGTTCATGCTCATGGATGGAATAGTTAATATTGTTAAAATGTCCATAGCACCTAATGCAATCTACAGATTCAACACAATCCCTATCAAAATTCCAATGGCATTTTTCACAGAAATTGAACAAATAATCACAGAATTTGATAGGATTCACCCCAGCCAGCAGGAGCAGCCTCGGCATGCATCACCCAGCTTCCCTAGCATAGGGAAGAAGGTGGAACTGCCCCAGAGTGACTTTTGTTGGCCTCTCCCCTTTCCTACAGCCTCCCCAACCAACTAACTGACTACAGGAAGTGAAGGGACCCTGGATAGATGCACACCGCCTCCAAACATAGCAGGAGACCAGAAATAAGAAATAAACAACCCCCATCTCTCCCAAAACTTGGCCCCCAGTGCCACCTCATGTCTGCCCTACAGCAAGGCACCACAAAAGTACTAATCTGAGTTCCTGGGCTCTACTGAACATAACGCCCTCATGTCAAAGAGGAAGAACCCAGCAGACAGGATGAATTCCTTAAAAACTAAAACTCCTCAGAAAGAACAGGAAATTTATCCAGAAGACAGTTTCTTAGACCTAGAAGAGTCTGAATTAAGTGACAGAGAATTTAAAGTAGCCATTCTAAAGTCTCTGAGAGAAATGAAAACATACTGGCAGAACACCATAGCTGAGATAAACGACATAAAGAACGAGATGAGTGACATAAAAAAGGAACTCTGTGAACAAAAGGAACAATTTAACAAAGAAATTCAAAACATAAGGAAGATCGAGATGGAAATGTGAGAGATAAATAATACAATAAAAGAAGTGAGAAATGAAATAACTGCCATAGAAAACAGGGCCAAGCAGATGGAGGAAAGAATTAGTGATAGCGAAGATCAGAACTGGAAACAGAAAGAGGAAGAGAGGGAATATAGAACCAAAAGGATTGAAAGAACTCTGCAAGAACTATCTGACTGGCTGAGATAAAACAATATCAGGATAATAGGAATAGAAGAAGGGGCAGAGCGTTCTACAGAGTGCATACTCAAACAAATCATATAGAGAACTTTCTAAACCAATGGAAAGATCTGGAACCCCAAGTTTAAGAAGAAAACAGGTCCCCTAGATACTTGGACCCTAACAGATCTACTCCAAGACACATGATACTAAAGATGTCCAAAACTAAAGGCAAAGAGACAATTTTCAAGGCAGCCAGGGAAAAAAGAATTATAACCTTTAGAGGAAAACCCATCAGGCTGGCATCAGATTTCTCAGCAGAAACTCTGCAAGCCAGGAGCAAGTGGAATTCAATACTCAAAAATTTAAAAGAGAGGAACTTACAGCCAAGAATAAATTATCCAGCAAAATTATCTTTCAGATATGAAGTTGGAATAAATACCAACTTCAGATACACAGAAGCTGAGGGAATTTGCCAGCTCAAGGCCAGCACTTCTAGAAATACTGACGGAGGCTCTTTGACCTGAAACAAAACATCAGGAAAAATGGAACAAATTTGGGGCAACTAGAAAGACACAAAAATAAAACAAAAACGAACAAAGAAATAAGTAATGGCCACAGGAAATCCTCACATATCGATCATCCCTCTAAATGTTAAAGACCAATAAAAAGACACAGAGTAGCAGACTGGATTAAAAACATAACCCAGGGAGTTCCCTGATGGTTTAGTGGCTTAAGGCTTCGGCGCTGGCACTGTCAGCGCTGTGCCCTGGGTTAGGTCCCCGGTCAGGAAGCTACCCACATACCAAAAAGCAAAAAAAAAAAAAAAAAAAAAAAAAAAAAAAAAAAAAAAAAAAAAAAAAAAAAAAAAAAAAAAAAAAAAAAAAAAAAAAAAAAAAATAACCCATCCATATGCTGTCTTTGAGACACACACCTCAGCCATAAGGACAAACACAGACTCAGAGTGAAAGGATGGGAAACAATACTCCAAGCAAATGGTAACCAGAGGAAAGCAGGAGTTGCCATATTGATATCTAATGTAATAAACTTCAGGTTAAAAAAGATAGTAAAAGACAAAGATGGACATTACATAATGATAAAAGGCACAATACAACAAGAAGATTTAACACTAATTAATATATATGCTCCCAACCAGCATGCACCAAAATATACAAAGAAATTACTAACAGATTTGAAAGGAGAAACTGATAAATACACAATCATTGTGGGAGACTTAAATACCCTGCTATCAGCCATGGACAGATCATCCAAACAGAAAAAAATAAGGAAATATCAGCTCTAAATGACACATTACAGCAATTGGACATAATTGACATTTACAGGTCACTTCGTCCAGCAAAAAGAGACTGCATCTTCTTTTCTAGTGCACATGGAACATTCTCAAGGATAGATCACATGCTGGGACACAAAAGTACCTCAGCAAAGTCAAGAAGATCGAAATCATACCAAGTGTATTCTCAGACCACAAAGCTTTGAAATTGGAGATCAACTGTAAAAGGAAAGCAGAAAAAAACACATATACATGGAGATTAAACAACAGTTTATTTAAAAAGGACTGGATAAAAGAACAAATAAAAGATGAGATTAAAGAATATATAGAAACTAATGACAATGAAAATACAACATATCAAAATTATTGGGACCTAGCGAAAGCAGTAATAAGAAGGAAATTTATATCACTACAGGCCTATCTTAAGAAACAAGAAAAATCACAAGCAAACATCTTAGCATCCCATCTTAAAGAACTAGAAAAAGAAGAGCAGACAAAACCCAAAGTCAGCAGAAGGAAAGAAATAATAAAAATTAAAGCAGAGCTAAACCAATTAGAGAACAGAAAGACAATAGAAAAAATTAATATTACGAA